>PVJH01008494.1:69730-85082 GCA_004026705.1 Nesogale talazaci | reverse complement strand
CAGACTAAACTCCACCCCTTTACTTTTAAGTCTCAAACTGACAACAGGTTACATAACTGCCACACTTCCACCGAGTCGATGCTGACTCAAAGCAGAGTAGAATTGTTCCTGGGGGGGTTTGAGACCGTAATTTTTTAAGGGAGTTGAAAGCCTCACTTTTCTCCAGTGGAGCAGCTGGTAAATTTGAACTAACAACCTTGTTGTTAGCAGCCCAGCTTGTAATCCATACACTAACTGGCACAAACCTTAGTGTGAACATTACGTAAAGAGCGGCACATGTTAGTGACAGTTGAGGCTGCGAAAAATAGAGAGAAGAACAAATACTCTCATAAATACTTCCTGTGCTTGTGAGGGAGGAAGGGCTATTAAAGAATGAACTTTTGGATTCTTCCCATCAAGCCTGTCAGGAATGGAAAGCCATTTTCACAGAATACATTTTAATCACTGGGCAAGGAGACAACTAAAAAGTCACTGCCATGGAATCCATTCTGACTAACAGATACCCAATAGGGCAGAATAGAATTGCCCTCCAGGGTTTCTGAGACTGTAACTCCTTTCTGGAGGAGAAAGCTTAAGTTAGAGTCCTTTCTGTTTCTGGAAAGGGCTCTTTAAGAGCTTCCAAGATTGATTCTGAAGCACTTGCACCAGCTGACCACTTGGTGGACAGAACATGAACATAGGGCCCTTGTATCCCAATTCCATTAAGAGCTTACTCAGGCATCTCCAATGCGGGATATTCTGCCCTACCCTGGGGTGGTGCTCACACTCTGTCGTTGCCTTGAGTCTGTCTCGTAGAGACCCTCTAGGAGAGAGCAGACTTGCCCTTTTAGGTTTCTGCACATCTTTGCAGGAACAGAAAAACTCATCATTCTCCCACCAAGTGGCTGGTAAGTCTGACCTGCTGACCTTGTGACTGGCAGCCCAACTTGTAAACCACTCTGCTACCACAGCTTCAGATGTAGTTTGAGGGAAATTGCAAATCATAAAGGTGGTCTAAGATTTGAGTAGAAAGTCTGTTTTGGGGCTGAGCCCCGGTGGTGCTGTGGTTGTGTGCGGGACTGCAGCCCACAAGGTTGATGGTTCAAATCCAGCAGCAGCTCTCCAAGAGCAAGGCTGGGCCTCCTACTCCCACCAGGGCAGTGATCACACACACACACACACACACACACACACACACACACAAAAGAAAGTCTGTTTTGGTGTCTGGTGGGGATAAGGCAATAGGCAATAAGATCTCAAATTCTAGGTCTTTATCTTTGCATATAGCAATTAGAATGAACTTGTCTATTTCTGTAAAAAGGCCTGCTGCATTTTCATTGGGAATGTGTTGAATCTGTAAAGCTGTTAAGAAATGATATCTTAACAATATTTAGTATTCTGATCTGTGAAGTCAGTACATTTATTTAATCTCCCATAACAATGCTTTGTACTTAATTTCTCTTACATTGTGCACTAGGTTAAAGTTTATAGAGCAGATGTGAGTTTTTTTTGATGAGTTTTACAATTGATACACATTTTATTTCAACTCGTACATTGCAATCCCCTCCATACATTCCTGGATGATTCATAGGTCCCCTCAGACAAAAACAGCACAGAAATACATCAGTGCATAGACTATGTAGACATATTCATGCATATTTTTATCAATAATCATGTATGTATCTGTGTTACATTTGGCCTGACTTCTTATTGATGTCACTAATTATGACTTATTACCCTCTGGATCGTTGCAGATTCTTCTTGGTGGTCTGTAGACTTCCAGTCCACCAATGAGATATATGGCTCCCATCCAAAGCATGCTACTAACCAGACTTCCATGAGAAAAAGCATAACTCACTGAGCACTTATATGCTATTCCCTTTGTCTTTAGTTTTACAACCTCCATTTACTTCCAAAGTTACTTAAGTACATGGTATCCTTCTTTTTTGCATTACTGCCCCCTGGTGGTTGTGGGAGCTACCCAGCCTTGCTGCTGGCTGGATTTGAACAGACAAGCCAGTGGGTCGCAGTCCTGCACTCAACCACTATGCCACCGGGGCTCAGCCCTCCTCCAATTCCTTTAGTGAGCTTTTCTCACACATTTATTTACTGCTGTTGGATTCTTTTGTCACAATACAGTTTCTTTTCTATGATCCCCTGATCTCCTCAGTGATTAAAACATTTTTTTTGCCTATCTTAATGTTCACCCTATATCTTGTACAGCTCTATAAAAACAAACATAAAAAAGCTCAATTAAACCCCAAACTCACCACCATAGAGTTGATGTCATAGACTTGGACAGATGAATAATGCCATGTATCTAATGCATTATAACTTCACAGTCCATTTTATATTTCCCCTCACCACCTATGCCTCATTCCTGGTATCCATTTGATCTTTTCATTGTTTCTATAGTTTTGATTTTGCCAAAATGTTACATAATTGCAATCATACAGTACACACCCTCTTCAGACTGATCTCTTGTTTAGCAATATGCATTGAAGACTCTTCTATGTCTTTATGGTTGGTATCACATTTATTTTTATTCTGAAATACTATTTCTTTTTTTCTTCAATAATTTTACTGTGGGGTTTTACAGCTCTTATAACATTCAACCCATCATTTGTATCAAGCTTATTTGTATACGTTGCCATCTTCATTTCCAAATATTTTCTATTCGAGCCCTTGGTATAAGCTCCTGTGGAATACTACCTCATTGTATGGATGTGCCACAGTGTCTACTTAGTTTACTGAAGGGCATTTTGGTTTTTCTCAGTTTTTTGATATTATGAAAAGCTGGAATAAACACCTATAGACAGGTTTTTGCTTTTGTTTTAGCTTTTGTGTATTTAAGCATTCAAGTCAGTTGAGTAAATATCTAAGAGTGTGATTGCCAGATCATAAAATAAGCTATCTTCAACATTTTCAGAAACTGCCAAACTGTCCTTAAAAGGGCTGTACTCATTTTAGTTTCCACAAACAATGAAGGAGAACTTCTATTTCTCTGTATCTTTGCCAGTATTTTGTATTATCAGTTTTTTAAAAAGCCATAGGTATGTGGTGCTATCTTCTTGTTTTAATTTTCAGTTCCCAATGACAGATGATATTGAATATCTTTCATATTTTTTGCCATTTGTAAATCTCTACTGATAGGTTGTAACTTCAAATATTTTTCCCATTTTAAAATGAATTATTTTTTAATTGTTTGAAGTTTTTTGTTATAGTTTTGACAGTTCTTCCTCAAATAACTGTTTTGCAAATTCTTTTTTCCAAACATATCATCTTTTCATGTCTTAATAATTTACTTTGCAGAAGATTTTCATTTTAATGAGTCCAATTAATAATTTTTTCCTTCATAGACTGTGCTGTTGTATCTAAGAACTCACTGCCAAACTCAAAGGTCATCTACATTTTCTCCTATGTTATTTTCTAGTAGGTTTACTGTTTTGTGTTTGTTAGGTCCAGGATTTGTTTTGAGCTAATTTTTCTGAAAAGTTTAGATCTGAGCCTAAACTTTATTACTTTTTAGTGTAGACACCCAATGCTCACTTCCACATTTATTGGAATGTTTATCCTTTCCCCTTTGGATTCTTTTCTCATTTTTCAGGGATCATATTTGGATCATTTATGGATTAAGTACTTTTTGTTTATTTCCCTGTTTATTAATGGTATATTATTTACACATTCTTTTAATTTGTGGTTAATGTTCTTATATTCTTAATTTTTCCAGTGGTTATCTGAGAGATAGTGGCATGCTCTGTGATTCATTAAAATTCAATGTAAGTGAAAACTTTTGCTATTTTCTAGGGTGGTGGTTCTCAAACTTTAATATGCCTCAGAATTTTCAGAAAGTTTTATTTATGATTTAGTTGTCTGCAATGAGACCCAAGAATTAGCATTCCTAATACCTTTTCAAAGTGATTCTGAGGATGTTGGTATGGGGACCGCCTTTGAGAATCACCCTTCTAGACAAAAACACTTTAGGACACTTTAACTCCATTTACTTTTTCTTGACTTTTGTGCCTTTACTAATCTACATACCTGCATATATTTAATAATCTGTAAGTTAAGTCTTATTGTTTCATCCACATATTTATCCCCTTGTCTTTATTTATTCTCTTCTTTATTCCTTCTTGTACCTTGAGCCAACATCTGGGATCATTTGCTTTTTGTCCAAAGAGCAACTGTTAGCATTTTTTAAAATGTAAGTTGGCAAGGGATGAATCTACCTACTTTTAAAAACATAAAAATGTATTTATCTTTGAAAGCTATCCCTGGAAAATATGAATATTTTGGTTATAACTACCTTCTTTTAGCACATTGTCTTCTGGCTTGCATATTTTCTGTTGTGAAGACAGCTATTGTTTGTATTGTAGCTCCTGTTTTCTTTTTGACTGCTTTAAAATTTTGCTCTTTGTCTTTGGTTTTCATCAGTTTGAGTGAAATGCTGGGCTACACTTTCCTTGTAATTAGTCTGATTAGGATTCATAAAACTTTTGGAGTGAGCGGTGGGAAGACTTTCATTATACTTGTATAACTGTTAATTTTTACTGTACTGTTGCCAGAGAGTATGACCTTTATTATGCTGATTCTTTGAGATGTGTTGAGACTTGGTTTATTGTAGAAGAGTTGACTTTTATTAACAATACTTGCATGCTTGAGAAGAATGTATTCACTAGTCGTTAAGGGCACAACCTAAATGATAATGCCAACAATTTTTATTATTCATACTGTTTATTGGTGCTTTTTAAAAAATAATACTTTATTGTTATTTCAATGTTTACACATCAAATTAGTTTCTCACTGGACAATTTCTACAGAAGTTGTTCAATAACATTAAGTAGCTTTAATTACATGTCCCACAATGCATCAGCATTCTCATTCATTGTGCCCTGGTTGTTCTTTTCCAATATTCTAGTTTCCCTGCCTCACTTGTCTTCTCTTCCTTGCTTGAGAATAACTGTTGTTTTTTGAGTCTCAGATAGAGGGACTTTAAATGCAGCCCTGTGCTCAGGGGTAATAGTCCTCATTTTGTGTGTCAATCTTTATTTCAATAACAGCTCACCTGAAAGGATAGTTTGAGTTCAAAGTTTGGAGAGTGTCTCAGGGAGATGGTCTTAGTGGTCCTCAAGTCTCAACTTGGCTAGCTTAAACATTTTAAAAATGTAAATTTTGTCCCATATTCTTTCCATTTCTATGTGGGCTCATCTCTTGTACTTCTGATCAGAATGGTAGTGATTGCTGGCCACCTGGTTCTAGTTTCAGAGTAAATGAAACTGTGGCATGTGGGGCTACTAGTCTTGTATACTCACTTCTCCTCTGAATCTTTAGGTTTGATCTTTCTCTTGTACTTCTAATGAGTTGTTTCTTAGATGGCTACTCACAAATTTTTAAGGAACTGCCAACTTTGTGGTGCTGACGTAGCTGTCTCATGAGACTAAGGATGTAAATGTACAAATCCAGAAACACAATTCCTTCAAGTTTATGGCTGTGTCTGAGAAGTCTTTGTATCTGAGTCCACACTGGATACACACACACACATACTTACCTGTACACTCACATACACATAGCTACTTCTATATGTACTAACTTGTACACCTACCTGAACACATATAGGCTTACACACCTTCATTTGTGACCACATACTCACTTTTTTGGTCATTTTTGGTGCTACTGCTAAGTTGTTCACACCATATTCTTTAGCACAGACATCCTTTCAGCTGGACACTTCAATCAGGTTGTGCTCATTGCAGCCACATCCTGTGCTATTTTTAGTATCACCCATCACCAAAGAGAACAAGGACTGCACACTAGAGAATGAATGTGTATGTTGTTGAAATAGTCGTTTTATGTCCTAATTTTTTGCCTTCTAAAGGGCCAATAATTACAAGAGGTGTTCTAAAATTTATTGCCAGGATTTGGAAGAAATTATATCATATATGAGGGGGTGTCCCCCCAAAAAAGACTGGAGGAAAGCTGCACTGATGTGATGGGGATAGTGCATTTAGAGTTCGTTCCACCAGTTCAGACTATTAATTCAACTGTTTGAAGGTTCTGAAATATTGTGTAACAGTTTGTGACCAAAAAAGACCTGATTTGGGCAGATGGGGGGACTGGTTTTGTCATCACAACAAAGCACCTGCTCACGTAGCCATCTCAGTGCATCAATTTTTGGGCAAAAAACAGCATGCCTCCCTTGCCCCAGGCATCTTAGTCACCTGGTCTCACTCTGTGCAATTTCTTTTGGCTTCTGTGAGTGAAGAGGGACATGAAAGGACAGAGATTTGATAACATAGAAGAACTGAAGAAAAAATGAGGGAGTTGCTGTCAGTCATCCAAACAGATGAGTTTCAAAAATGTTTTGAATCTCAGATTTGACAAATGTATTAAGTGTAATGGAGAGTACTATGAAGACAATAAGGTTGTTTTGTAAAAATAAATTTAAATACATAGTTTTTTTGGAAAAATTCTCATTTTGAGGATACCCCCTTATACACCCCACTTTAAATTGTCATCATCACACAATGAATTGAAAACGTATCATATAGAATGTCTGTGTCCCCAATAATGCTATTTTTCTTATGTTCTATCCAGCATCAATATATTGATCTTTATAATATTTGATATTCATTTTTCATCTTTCTACCTTAACCTTTCCACAACCTTATGTTTTAGGTGTGCTTATTATCAAAAGCATAACTACATTTTCAAGGAATCCTGGTTTTTGAAAATATTTCTTTAATTCACTTACAAAATGTTTATAATTATTGATGTATTTGGACTAATTTCTTTTTTTGTTTTTATTTTTGATATAGATTTCATTGGGGCTCTTACATCATTTAATACATTGCTCGTATTAAGCATATTTGTACACATGTTGCCATATTCATCTACATTATCTACTTGAACCCCTTCAGCATAAGTGTCTCTTCCCCTCTTTCCTCTAGTTCTTCATTTTTTTAATTCCAACTCCCCATGTTTCCCCTTTCCTCTTATCCTCCCCCATGAACTTCCAATAATTTACAAATTGTTATTACCTCTTCATATCTTACATTGTCTAATGTGTCACTTCATTCACCACCACCACCCCCGCCCCGTTGTCTGCGCCCCACAGAGGCGGTCACATGTAGATCTGAGAAGTTTGCTCCCCCTTTCTACTCTACCATCCCTCCACCCTCCTAGTGTCACCACTCTCCACTAGTCTCAGGGGATTATCTATCCTAAATTTCTACATTTTTGACTCCAAGGTGCATCCCCTGATCTGTCTAGCAGAATTGGGATAATGATAGTCGGTGGGATGAAGCATTTGAGAACATTTCATAGTTACTACATTGCACCTAGACTGACTCATCTCCTTGCTACAATCCTTCTGTAAGAGGATGTCTCTTAACTTATTGATGAACTTTGGGTCCCCAATCTGAACTCCCCCTCATTTATAATTATATATTTTTTAGGTCTTTGATGCTTGATACCAGATCCCTTTGACACCTCGTGGTCATACAGGCTGTTGTGCTTCATCCATGTGGGCTTGCTTCTTAGCTAGATGGCCACTTATTCACCTTCAAGTCTTTAAAACCACAGATGCACATCTTTTGATAGCCAGGCACCATCAACTTTCTTCACCACATTTGCTCATGCACATATTTGTCATCAGTGATCATATCAGAAAAGTGAGCATATAATGTTATGATTTAATTAGTTCTTGAAACCTGATAATTGATCCCTTTGGCATCACTTGGTCCCATAAGCTGGTGTGCTTCTTCCATGTGGGTTTTGTTGCTTCTGAGCAGGATGGCTGCTTGTTTACTTTCAAGCCTTTAAGACCCCAGATGTTACATGTTTTGTTAGCTGGGCACCATCAGCTTTCTTCACCACATGTACTTATGCACACACACATATAAAAGAAATATATCTTTCTTGTATCTGTGTATATATATATTCGCACCACTTCCCTGGTGGGAATAGGAAGTCCAGCCTTGTTCCTGGAGAACTGCTGCTGGATTTGAACCATCAACCTTGTGGGCCACAGTCCTGCACACAACCACTAAGCCACCAGGGCTCAGCTATATTTGGACTTATTTCTATCAAGGTAAATTTCTACTGCTCATGCCACTTTTGTTTCTTTCTTTCACTTTCCTTTTTTTTTTTTTTTTGATTGAGTCAGTTTTTGGGGGGAGGTGCATCACTGCCCTCTGGTGGTCGTTGGAGCTACCCAGCGCTGCTCCTGAGAGCCGCCACTGGATTTGAACCGCCAAGCCCGCAGGCCGCAGTCCTGCATTCGACCACTTAAGCCACCGGAACTCAGCCCAATTGATTCTGTTTTTGGTTAATTTTTTGCCATAACCATTTTTTCTCCTCCTACTAGTTAAAAAAGGAATGGATGCATTTGACGTATGGACCTGGTAAAGAACGTTGAAAGTACCACGGACTGCCAAAAGAACAGACAAATCTGTCTTGAAAGAGGGACACCAGAATGATGCTTGGAAGCAAGGATCATGGGACTTCTTACAAACTTGGGACATGTGATCAGAAGAGACCAGTCTCTGGAAAAGGAACACATACTTAGTTAAGTGAAGGGTCTGCAAAAGAGAGGAAGCCCTCCAATAAGATGGAATGACACAGTGGCTGAATGAGCTCAAACATAGAATTGTGAGAACACAGGACGGGGTGGAGCAGTGGTTGTCAACCTTCCTAATGCCATGACCCTTTAATACACATCCTCATGTGGTGGTGACTTCCCCCCTCCCCCACCATAACATTATATTCATTGTTCTTCATCACTGTCTTTTTGCTACTGTTATGAATCAAGTGACCCCTGGGAAAGGGTTGTTCAATCCCCAAAGGGGTCTCAACCCACAGGTTGAGAACCACTGGCGTAGATTGCCTTCTGGTCTACATGGGGTCACTGTGAATCAGAAGCAACTTGATGACACCTAATAACAACAACTGGTTGAAAATAATAAACATGCTTTTGTCTTAGTCATTTACTTTGAAATTTAATCGTACCTAGTAAATAAGTTTAAAGGAGGGTGGTATATTTTCTACTCCCCTGAAAAAATAAGGACCTTGGGACGTTTCATTTTCAGTTACCATATATCGCATCTCTGATTCAAATGGTTTTTATTTTGGTTATAACTTTAGTCTTATATATATTTTAAATTTCCCAAATTAGATAGCCTCCTTTTCCTCTGTCTATATATTTCCCTTTCTCTTTTGAAATTCATGCATACAACACCACATTCCATAATTTACCTATTTACTAATCTATACTATTTTTTGGTTTTCATTTTTAAGACTTTACTTCTGCAGACATTTTCTTTCTTACTGAAGCAAATCTTCAGAAAATGTGGATGGTAAAGATCTACTGGTGACAACATTTTCAAGTTTGTTTTCATTTGCGTAATCCCTTTGTTTTCTCAACATGGTGGAGTCATGATTCTCTTTTCTTTTGGCTTCTATTGTTATTGTTGATCATGCACTCATCATTCCTTTTCCTCAGACTGATTTAAAGGTCTTCCTTTTGTCTTTGGTGGTCTGCAATACAGTGTACATCTTTGTGGATTTCTTTTTATCTTGTTTGCTATAAACTGACTCCTTGACTTGTGAATGTATTTTATTAACTATAACTTTTGTGTGTGTGAGTGACTTTCTGATCAAATATGGAAGCACCACTATTCCTATTATTTTTTTGTAGACCCTTGGCTAGATACTCATTAAAACTTCTATCTCCCTTATATTTTAATTTTCTATGTTAATTTATGGAGTCCTGTGGCATAAAGGTTATGTATTAGGCTGTTATTCCAAGATCAGCATTTGAAATCATCAGTCACTGAGAAAGAGAAAGATGAGGCAAAGGGTTATAGTCACAGTCACCCAGATGGGCAATTCTACCTTGTCTTATAATGTCTAGTACTAGGCAAAATCAACTCTATTGCAGTGAGCATTTATGCTGATTTACATTTATATCTTCTAGTCCATCAAGTTTTCACCTACAGCAGATCTAGATTTTAAGTCCTTTGTTTTTTCAACAATCATATTTTCTTATTTAAAATTTTTTTGTTTGATATCTAAATCTGCAGAGTACTTTTGATGGTCTCCTGATAACTGCTCCTTTTTTTAGGGGATGAACACATCTTTAATTACATAAACAGTTGGCATCTATGTCAGTTCTATATTCTGCATTTGATAGTTCCAAAATCTGAATTCTTTAGGGACATACATCTCTTTGTAGTGTCCTTTGGTGTGCGACAATCACGCCTTCATTTAGTGCATGTTTGCTGATTTGGGTGTGATCTCATATGTCCTTGCTCTTGATTTGTGGAAATCCTGTGGTAAGAAATGGGATAGCTTCTCAAGAAAACATTAATTTTTGGGTTGGTGGGAAATAGGGGGGCCAAAGGAACCCTTTGGTTTCCTTTTAAAATTCTAGCTTAATTTTGGACTCTCAGATTCAGCCTGTACAGCCATCACAGTTTCGCTATTGGGTTTTGCCTTGAATTAGTTGTGTTCGTCTGGGTAGACTAGAGAAATAAATCCAGAGACACTCGTATATAAGTAAGAGAGAGCTTTATAGCAAAGAATAATCATATCGTAAGAAAACATCCCAGCCCAGTCCAGATCAAATCCGTTTAGGTCCAATTGTAGCCCATGTGTCTGATACCAGCCTAGAAATCCCTCTTCAGCCTCATGCAACACAAGTAATAACTCCAAGTGCAGGAAGATCACAGGCCACTGGGGTAGAAAGTCTTGTGGAAGCATCTCAGTGCTGGCGTGGGTCTCCACGTGGCTTCTTCAACTCCAGAACTCTGGCTCCATCAGTAGCTCCATGTGGCTTGTCAACAGGAATGTCAAGCAGGGAGAGTGTGTGTCCTGTGTCCAGGGAGGAAGACACAGTTCCCAGAATCCTCAGGATAAGGTCCATGTACACATAGAGGCCTCATTGGCGATGACCTGATTGACAGGCTAGACTCCTCCCACCCCTTTGCTTTAGTTGACAGATGATGTAACTGGCACATTAGTCTGTCCTTCACATTTTATTTTTCACAGCTCACTAATATACTACATGAAATATACTCAAGATGTCTCCTTTGTAAATTATATAAATTCAGAAATTCAATACAGGTGATTAACTCAGGATCCACATATTCTTTGGGTAGGTAGGCTTCTCAGAGTGTTTAAAGTCTCTGACAGAAGCAGCAGCATAACCCCCACAACCCCCTCCCCCCACCCGTGCTCCCTTGCGTTTTCGTGTCTTTAAAAAGGTGTCAAATATTTATAATTAGTTCTTCTGATGAGTTTCCACCAGGTA
Organism: Nesogale talazaci; assembly: GCA_004026705.1. NCBI lineage: Eukaryota > Metazoa > Chordata > Mammalia > Afrosoricida > Tenrecidae > Nesogale > Nesogale talazaci. Next base: position 73,795 of record PVJH01008494.1, on the reverse strand, counting down.
AGTCAGGCAGCCAGACACATTTGCTCCCCACACATGGTCACACAGTGTTGCTCGTAGTCTGACAATCTGCTCTTTTGTTCTGACAAAGGCAAAATCGGTTTGTGGGCCTATGGTTTGCAGTCGTGGAAGCTCCAGGCAGACTTACTGTGCATGAGAAGGCCAGTGCTGGTAGCAAAGCGGTTACACATGGAGCTGCTAAGCCCACGGTCAGCAGTATGAAACCACCAGCCTCTCTGTGGGAGAAAGGTGAGGCTTCCGATTCCTGGCAAGAGCTCAGAAACCCACATGGCGGCGCTTCTACCCTGTCCCGTTGACTCCCTATGAAGGGGAGTTGACTTGGTGGCAGTGGGTGAGTTGAGTGGGAACAGAGTCCCAAGCAGTAGGATTGGAGGATCCAATCTGTAACATTTGTTTTCAACATGTGAGGTTGCAATTCATGATTTTTTCTAAATCCTGAAGTTAAAAAAAATGCATAGGTCAATACGGTATCTCCTGATACATCAACTATAACCCCTTCCCAGACAATACTTTTGGTGAGATCATGAGCCGAAGGCACCAGTTCTATTTCAACAGTATACAGTGTATCATCTGTCATAAGTGTATTTCAATTCAGAAAACATAAGTTAAGTCCGAGAGGAGGCTGTAACTATCAGAGCAGAGCAAACTTCCTTTGTGAAAGTATGACAGACTATTTAGTGGGTCAGTTGGTTGGTCTGGAGATGAAGTTCTGAGCCAGACTCCTGTGATGTGCAATTGTTGCTTCTTGACAAATAAAGGAGGTTGGGATGTAGAAGTTCAATTCCTGTTCTGATGTTAAAGCATCTCATTAAAGTCTCATAAAACAAATTTTACTTTCCGTTCTCTGGAGCCCTGGCTACATGGTGGGTCACTAGACACCAGGTCTGCAGTTCAAACCCATGGGAGAAAGGCGAGGCTTTCTATTCCTGTAAGGAGTTAGAGTCTCAGAAGCTCAGAGGGGCTGTTATCCCCTAGGGTTGAAATTGATTCAAAGGCCATGAGTTTGAGGGATTCCCCCTTCCCTTTTCTGTCCCTCAGTTCCCTCGATGATAGTGAGGTGCCGGGTCCAATGGGTGTCGATGGTTTCCCTTAGCACAGTGGTATGCACCCTGTGGATCATGACCCCTTTGGGGATCAAACGACCCTTTCACAGGGGCCATCTGACTCAAAACCGTAGAAAAATCACAGTTATGAAGTAGCAAGAAAAATAATTATATGGTTGGGATGGTCACCACAATGTGAGAAACTGTATGAAAGGGTTGGGGCATGAGGAAGGGTGATAAATACTGTTGTAGCTGTGGGATGAGTAAGCCAGGGGTACGTGTAGGTGGTTTCTGTCACGTTTCCTTCCTGTCATACCAGATAATTTTACAACAGCAAAAAGGATGGCCAGCTCCTCTATCCTGTTTCTCAACAGGTTCATAACAGATGAAGTTTTGCTTCTTAAAGTCTGCTTAATCCAGAGGCTATTTTATTTGAAAAAAGCAAAAAACCCCACCAAAACACAGATTTCAGGGATCTACATATAGCCTCCTCTCTGGGGTACGGGTAATGGGGAAGTGAGTAAAGAGATACATCAGACAGTGTACGATATGAAAAAGTGATAACAATTTGTAAATTATTAAGGGCTCATGGGGGAGGGGATGTGGGGGGGGGATGGGAAACATGGGAAGCTGGTACTGGGAGCCTAAGTGGATGGGGGATAGCTTGAGAGTGATGATGGCAACAAATGTGCAAATGTGGCCTGCATACAATTGATGTATGTATTGATCATGATGGGAGTTGTATGAGCCCCCAATAAAATGATGTATTTTTTTAAAAAAGGGGGGGAGGGGGAAAGAGGAGCTTATACCAAGGGCTCAAGTAGAAAGTATTTGGAAATGAAGATGGCAGCATGTGTACAAATATGCTGGATACAAATGATGTATTGAATGGTATAAGAGGTGTAAGAGCCCCCAATAAACTCATTGGAGAATCATACAAAACACACACAACTTGATTCAAATAACCCAACCATTTTCCTCCTTCATGCCTCCTTCATGCTTTGCCTCCTTCATTTCTATTCAGTCGTTTCCTCTTTGCTCAGCAGCTGTGTGAACCAGTTCAAATGACCCCATTTCTTTGGCCTAAAAAGGGTGGTTTGACCAAGGGCCCGAGAGCGGTGTCCACACCTTGGTGACTGTGCAGGCCACGGCGATTGGCTCGGGGTTCCTCGCAGAGATCCAAGCTGGTTTCTTCCCTGGGAAGTCTAGGGCTTTTGTTTTCTGACTCCAGGAAGAGATGTTCTCTGCCCCGGATGCAAACACAGAAGACTGCAGCCTCATAGTAGCCGCCCTTCCTCAGGACAAACCAGTGCCGGGGAAGACGGCACAGAAAAAGGGAAGAGCACCAGCATGTTGCTGCCTCTGGATCAGCCCTTACTGGAAGCTTGAGCTGAAATTTCCCAGTAGATGGGCCCAGGCTTCACTTTCATTGTGGAAGATAAATTTAGGTTTGAATCACTTACCGATAAAAGCATCCTAAGGGGAACCCTTCCTATTAAGAGTTCTGGGGTGCATGTTCTCTGCTTTAAGAAAACCCGCCACACTAAAAAAAAAAATCCAGGTTTATAGACCAATAAGTTATTTGAGTTTTTAAAGAAGTTAAAAAAATTTTAAATCAGAAATTCACTATAGGGTTTCCATGCTGTCAATTTCTTCAATGAATTAAAAATATGACTCACCGAATGCACCCTTTTCCAGGGACATAAGCAGGGGTCCTCAAACTTTTTAAACAGGGGATCAGTTCACTCTCAGACTATTGGAGGGCTGGACTATAGTAAAAAAAAACCCCAACCCCTCCTCCCCCCCCAAAAAAAAAAACTATGAACAAATTCGCTGCGGGTCTGGGATGGCTCAGTTGGTAAGCAGGACAGGCAGCGATGGCAAAAACACCCGGTGGACACCCAGTGGGCCAGCCAGATAAATGTCCTTGGTGGGCCACATCTGGCCCGGGGGCCATAGTTTGAGGACAGAGAGCTTTTGTAAGGGCTAGCTATGTCTGCTCTGGGCTTGTGGACACGTTGATGTCTTCTCTGTCCTCAGCATTTGAGGGTCTGTGGTGACCAACCTTTCATAGCAGGTCTCTAAGGCCCCTGTGGAGTTGGCACAAAGTTGGGTTTTCTGATTAAACACCTGCTGTATTCTGTGACTGATCCCTTTCTTGATTCATTTGCTGCTTTACTCCTCCAATCCAATCTTCCTGCCTCTGTACTAATGCTTGTCCCATCATGTAGCCTGTAAGTGGGAATCAATCAGGAGTTACTAATAATTACGATGGGCAAATAAACATCGGCTGAGACTACTGAGGGCCAATGGGGCCATGGGATCAGCCTCCTTCTAAACTCCTGCGCCAGGGTCACTGTGCACCCCTGGAACCTGATGAGTAACTGAGTGACCAGAGACCCGCAGTCCTTCAGCCCAGCTGTGCGTGGAGTTCCCCCAGTAAACACTTCTCAGGACTGAACTGTGTGCCGCTTGATCATGCACTCTTCTTTGGGGGGCCACACGAATCACTGAGAGATTCTTGCTACCATTCACTTTAAGGAAAAAGCAAAGGCTTTATTGCTTGTCTTAGTGGTTACTGGTAGGCTGCTAGCCTCAAGGTCAGTAGTCGGAAACTACCAGCCCTTCTGCAGGAGAAAGTCGAAGCTCTCCACTCCTGTCAAGAATTACTTCCAGAAATCTACATCCGGCAGGGTCGCTATGAGTCGGCCTCGACTCCTAGGCAGTGAGTTCGAGTTTGCATTTTATTGTTGGACAAGGTTGAGGGGTAAAGCGAAGATGGAATAAATTAAATGCGCTCAGGGAAAAGAAGCCAAATATCCAGGGCCAAATACCCCAAACACAAGTTTCAGTTCCTAAGGCACCAAGTGATTCCCTTTTTGGGGTGGCCCTGGTTCACCCATCATTATGTGATTCCCCCCCCCCCCCCACCCAAATAGCTTCAGTCGCCTTCAGTGGCCAATTCCCAGACCCCCCTCCTCGCCTTTCTCCTGTGGAAGGACCG
>PVJH01008494.1:21856-69630 GCA_004026705.1 Nesogale talazaci | reverse complement strand
GGGAGAAAAGCTGCCTTCCGTCTGCTCCAGGGGCACTAGCACAGCCAGGGGGCTTTGGCATAAAATACTCTCACCTTTTGTCACCAGCAGCAGAAGATTTGGGAGGACAGGAAACCAAGAGAAGACTCTTTCCCTTTATTTATGAAGAAGTTATTCAGGTTTCTACGGAAGAAAAGGGGCGAAGTTCAACCCCGAGGTGTTTAAGGGAAAGTCAGATCACAGCAGAACTCCCTACCCGTAAGTATGGAGCAGGGACCTAAGGGCGTCGTGTTCCGTGGGAGAAAGACGGCTTTCTACTCCTGTGAAGTCTCAGCCTGGGAAACTCTCAGGGCCGTTCTACCCTGTGCTCAGGGGTCGCTATGAGCCGGCACCCACCCGGTGGACAGCGGGTTTGAGTTGACGGAAGCCAGGAGGACTGTAGTTCTCAACTTTCACCACAGGGGGGCACTCCAAGCTCATCACGGAAAACCCGCCCGTGCCCGGTGGCTGGGGCAAGAACTTCCAGTCCGTTCTCCATTCCTGGGGATTTTTAAATGGGCAGAATTCAAAGTCTATTTGCTGTCATCTGCGTGAACGGAGCAAAGCCATTTTCATATCATTCCCCAGGCTCCTAAAAAGGTAGCAGGAACGTGCTATTGGAAAACACACTGATTGTATTGAGGGTCTGTCTGGGTCTACCATGATTTTATATATATATATATATATATATACATATATATACATAATTATAGATATTCCTATATATATAGAGGGATAATCTGGGGGCAAAGTAGTGCTTATGGAAAGCTGTCATCTGACTTTCATAGTGCGCTCGTCTGAAGAGGGCATGCCTTCTTCAGAAAGGGCCACGCAAGATTCGGATCACCCCTTTCGGATGAACCGACTTTTGGAGATTCCGCACTCTCCGGATCCCTGGGCCAGGTGTCTTTCCGCATTCCCAAAGCCCTGCTCACGGTCCGCAGCAGCCAAGGAGGCCGCTTCGTGCTGCTTGGCCAATGCCCCTGCGTACCCCGTGCGTGCCCTTAGGGTTCTGGGAGACGTCCAAGGAGCCACCCTGGCTTTCTCTCTGCCCTCCGCAACGCCCCGACCGCCCGCTGCCGACCCCTCCCCTCCAGGGGCGCCCACCGCGCCCCACGACGGGCGGCGAGGGGCGCACGGGGCCAGGCCCACGGAGAGGGCTCCTGGGTTTGCAGCGAACCGCGGGCTTGAAAGGCCGCCCCGCGCCGCAGGGAGCAGCCGCCCCGACGGGCGGGCCGCGGAGCCGCGGGGCGGGAAGGGCCCCAGGCGCCGGCGGCAGATGGAGGCCGGGCTTTCATGTTCGCCCGCGGGTTCCCACCAGTTTCCGCGCCGCCCAGCGAGCGCCGCGGAGCCGGCGGCGGGTGAAGTTCACCATGTATTATTCAGGAGACGTGGCGGCGGTGATGCGTTCGGAGCCCGCGGTCCAACAAGGACTTACCAAACTGGAAGGAATGGCGCCCTCCTCTCCCCACCTCTCCTCCCCTCGCCCTTCCTTCACTTCCCCACTTTCCCTCTCCTCCACTTCCTTCCCTTCCTCTCCCTCTTCCCTTCTTCCCCTTCCCCCATCCCTGCTCTTCCTCATTAACCCCCTCAGCTACCCCCTGCCTACCCCCATCACCCCTCCTCTCCCCCATCACCCTCTTCCCCTCCCCTCTCCCAAGCAGGGGAGTGGAGCTGCCCACCAGCCACCCACCCCATAGGCACCATCTGAAGACTTGGCCCTCCTGAAACCGGAGGCCCACTCTGAGACTGGGCTATTTCCATGGACAACTTCTTTTAGAGGCCTTGTTGAGCTTACAAAGGGATCTGTAAATGGCCTCCTGAACTTTGAACTTGCCTCTAAAACAGTGGTTCTCAACCTGTGGGTCGCGACCCCTTTGGGAGGTGGGGTCCAACACTCCTTGCACAGGGTTGGTACCCGCTTCCTAGCAGTAGCAAAATGACAGCCATGAAGTAGTAATGAAGATAGTTTTATGAGTGGGAGCGTCACCACCCCACAAGGAACTGTATGAAAGGGCCTGCTGTGGCATGAGGTAGATTGAGAACCACTGCTCTCAAAAAGATTTTGAACAGTAAGAGAGCATGTTCCAGTGCATTGAATCGGATTTCATTACTAGCCAGGGCGTCCGACTCCAGAAGGGTTGGGAAAGGAGGAATGTAAACAGGAAGCAGAGAGAGGAAGTAAGATGAATGATGATTATGTTGTGCGGATTGTGATCAATAGCATGAAATAAGGTGTTTTGAGTTGTTGAACAGAAACTAATCTGCTCTAGAAACTTTCACCCAATTCACAATAAAAATGTTTTTTAATAAAGAAGAAACTCTGCGTTAGTCCAGGTTGCCTAGAGGAACAAATGCGTAGACACTCATAGGTGTATAAGGGCTTCATATGAAAGAGTATATTGAGAAGACATCCCAACTCAGTCCAGATCAAGTCCATAAGTCTGATATTAACCCACATATGTAACACCAATCCATAAATTCCTCCTTAAGACTCACACAGCACATGTAATAATGCCGAACGCAGGAAGATCACAGGTCAGTAGGCATCTTCTGGGGGATCCAGTGGCAGTGGAAGCATCTCAATGCTGGCGAGGGTCTCCACTTATCTCCTCCCCTCGTCTTCCTAATTCTTTGCTGGATGAGATGCCTAAAGTAAAAAGGCGTGACAGTCTTACCCCCAAAACACCAGCATCAAGACTTGCTGTCTTACCAGCAAATGATGGGTCAGCTCGGAATTTTCCAACCAGCTACTCAAAGCAGCGCTCCTGGCGTCACTTCCCCAATTTTTTCCTTGTCTTGCGCCCTATTATTAAAGGCATGGCTAGAAAGGAGGTCTTTGTTTATAAAAGGGTTTTCAGTGCACGTTTCATCTCACAGCCTTTAATCCCCCTTGATAGCCTACCAGGTTATCATTGAAATGACAGAGTAATGGAGAGCATGGGGCAGAAGTGAGGCACGATTATGTACAGCAGTCAAGACTTGAAAAATTAATGGGGAGAGACAGAGGTTAAGCTCTAATTTTTTTCTTCAAACAAACATTTCCGAAATAAAACAACATAAGAGTGGAGGTAGGAGCCCTCAGTAGTGCAGAGGGTATGTGGTAGGCTACCATCCATGCGGTGTCAGTTTGAAAGCACCAGCAACTCTGCAGGAAAGACTGGTTTTTCTCCTCCACCAGACTCAGAACTCCACAGCAGGGCGCTATGAGTCAGCGTTGACTTGATGGCAGGAAGCTTTTGAGTTTATAAAAGCCAAGAGGGATCCTGCATGGACCGGTGTGACTTGGAAGGCTGGTGTTTTGGCTCAGGGTGATAAAGACCCGGTGATCTGTCCCTGTAAAGATTCCCCCATCGAGTTGATTCTGATTCACAGTAACCTTGTAGGACACAGTCGAGCTGCCCCTGCACGTTTCTGGGACTGTAGCTTTTTACAAGACTAGAGACGCCTGTCCTTCTCCTGTGGAGTGTCTGGTGGTTTCCAGCTGCCGACCTTGGGATGAGAAGCCCAGTGCTAACGAGCATATTAAAGAACTGTCAGGTGGGAGGTTCTACTCTGTCCCCTGGTCGCAATGGGTCACTGTCAGTCAGAGTTGAGTCAAGAGCACCTAACCCCTACTGTAGCAGCAAAAAGCCGCTCAAGGCCATGCTATCGTGTTTCATTCATACAAGCCGACAAGATCCCACACTTCTTGTATTATTTATTAGCTGAGAGCTTGAGGCTTAGTGGGAAATCCCTAGGATTTTGGGGGGCAGATTGTGTGGGGGGTGGGGTGGGGAGGTGAGTGTGTCTTGCATCAATAGTGATTTTGAGTTACCTACAACTCTGCTTTGTCATACCTTTCCTCTGAACCTGGGGTAACGAGGACATTGTTGGTCTTACCATAGAACATAAAGACATGGTGATCTCAGGGTAACGCTTAGGACTTCTATTAGAATTGATGCATGTCACTTAGGGTTGCTTAATAACAAAGTCATGTAATTCAGCTAGCTGTTCATATTGTTTTCAGGGCTGCTGGTTTGGCTCTGAGAGACTGTGAAGGGGACAGGGTTCCCTGACCAGGAAAAAAAATGTGCCGAGGAGTTAGCCCAGGAGGTCTGACTACCACTTACCCTTCAAGACCCATTGAGTTCCTGGAGCTTCTTTGATAACTCTCGTCAACACTGACATTCTTCCTCTTGTCTGCTTTTTATGCATTCACTCATTCCACAAATACTTACTGAACCCAACTCTATGTGGTGGACAAGACAGGCATGGCTTGTTATTCCAAAGAATCTATGTTCTAGTAGGAGGAAACAGCAAATAATCAGACGTCAACAATCACTTCTGACTATGATAAATGTGGTGAAGAAACAAATAGGGTGAAAGGCTACAGAGAATCACGGGTGGAGTCAGATGCTGGCAGATGAGCCAAGACTTCTCTTAATTCATGGCTTTTGAAAATGACCTGGGAAGGGAGTGGCTACTGGTGAGAACTGGACAGGAGGATGGAAGGACAGAAAGAAAGACTTGTGTGTGCACAGTAGTCAGAGTAGAAGTGTGTGGGGAAAGGGGAGGTCACAGATGTTGCCAGAGCTATGAAATTTGTATTAGCTTCATTGGGCTCCTGTGACCAAATAACACAGAAATGTATTGCCTCACAGTTCCACAATCTAGACATCATAGCAAGGTATTGGCTGCGCTGGGCTTCCTATGAAGTCGCAGGAGAAAGACACTTTTTTTGCCCTTCCCAGCTTCTCTCTTGGAGTTCATAGCCTTTCAATGTATCTTCACAAGACCCATGCTTGTCTATTTTTCAGTGTCTCTTGTTCTTGTCAAAGGACATATCTAAGATTGGACTAGCACCCGCCCAGCTCCTTGTATGGGAGGTGTGGTGATTCAGGAAGCAGAATTCTTAAAACCTACTATTTGGGAGACCTGAGTTTGATTCTTGGCCAGAGCTTCTCCTGATGGAGGCATCACACATCTTCCAGTGGAGGCTTGGGTGTCACTTTATTGCTGGACAGGTTGTGCAGGGTGACTAGCTGGTGGCTCACAACAAAAACCACTCCTCCAGTTTGACCTCACCACGAACTCATGAGCATCTTCAAAGACGCAAGTTCCCAACTGGCTCCAGGGCAGAGGACTTTAGCAGAACTTTTTTCAGGGGGACCTGGGTACATCTAAGCCTTGGTGGCATTTGGGTGAGGTGTATGCCTCTCCCCACCCCTCTTTGGTGTGTGGGTTAGTCTGAGTAGACTAGAGAAGCAAATTCATAGACACTCATGGTAGTTAGATGATCTGGTGTCCATTTGGGACTTAGAGGATTCAGAGTGAAGGCGCGGAGTCTGGGCTGTCAATTGGGTCATAGCCACTGAGGTCTCTGTGTGGGCACAGCCTTCTCCTGAGGATTCTGGGAAAGCCTGTATTTCCTTTTCAGAGGCAGGAGCCTCTCTTTACTCACTCACTGAGAGACTCTCGGCTTACACTCACTCATTGAGAGACTCTCGGCTTACACGACACATGGAACTATGCTAGTGCCCTGAGCTGAAGAAGTCACATGGCGACCCCTACCAGAAATGCGATGATTATGCTGCCATTGAATCCACAAAACTTCCCACCCACTGGCCTGTGATCTCCCTGCATTTACATGTATTGCATAAGTCTGAAGAGGACTTTATAGATTTGTATCAGCTACATGGACTTGATATGGACTGGGCTGGGGTGTTTTCTCAATATTCAATTGCTCTTGTATATAAATCTCTTTCTTATAGACATGTGATCTTGCATGAATTTGTTTCTCTAGTCTTCCCAGACTAACATCTCAGCGTTGCCAGGGGTCTCCACGTGGCTCCTTCAGCTCCAGGGCTCTAGCGTAGCTCCATGTATCTTCTCAACAGGAATGTCTCGCAGGGAGTGTGTCACTGTCCTGCTTCCAGTGAGCTATTTATCTCCATAGTGCCTCCAAGTGATGTCATCAAGCTGCGACCTGGTGGACAGGCTAGACTCCACCCCTCTACATGTTGACACCACTTTACATAACCACCACAGTGAGTGAAGGGTGATAGGCACTGCCTTATGTTTGTAGGTCACGGTTGGGTGGAGATTGGATGGGGGACTTTGAGAGTGGAAGAAGAGGGACCAGTTGAAATGTCGGCACTTGACTGTTACAAGCTAATGCTCTGGAGAATCCCCCAGGCATGGCCCCTAAGCACCTTTAGGAAAGGGACACGTTGTTTTCTTCTTCCTCTTCTTTTAAAAATTTTTTCTTTAATTAAATTTTGCCCCTTCTGGAGGAGGTGCATTGAATTGGATACCGTCACCCCCCGCCCCCCCGCCCCCCCCCCCCCACGACTGCCATGGATTTTTGTGTGTGAAATTGTGAACAGCAGTATGTGCTGTTGGGTATGAATATATCCAGTCAATTTCTTTTACTCATTGAAGCTCGCTGGAGGAAGGTAACTGCATCATAGAGAGGTAGTGTTTTCTTACCATGCACTCACTACCATGAATATTTTCTCCTCCTGGAACTTAGTCATTGTTGCATGCGTAATGTAGTCATTGAAAGGTTAGAGGCCTTTTGTAGTTGGGTGGAAGCGATGAGTCATTTCATCGTGTGAATTTCCCTTCATTTTTCAGTAGAAATGATTAACCCCTGGCCCCAAACCGATTACCCATTTTTTTCCCCTAAGTTCCTACTTGATGATGTCAGAGAGCTCAATAGAGAAAATAGTCTCTCGCTACCCGACACACTATAAATATTCTTCATTTTTGCATGCCCTATTTATATCGTGGTTGTGATTCTGGAATCTCTTAATTCATTAGCCCTAGCCACTGATGTGCTTGGGTAGGTGCTGATATGCTCACAGGGTTCAGACAACTGCTCGGCCCAGTCAATTCTGGGTCAAGGGAGGGGAGTGAGGGAAGAAGTGGGGAGGTGGGCTAGGGGGTGGACCCAGAGGGATGGAAATGGAAATTCGGAAATGGGTGGTCCCTTTGGTGAGCTTTGAGCATGTGCCTCTTTCAGATCAAAAGAGAAAAGGGACCCTGTCACCTCTTAGCTTTCTGAGTTTTATAAAAGAGCACAGACTTAGATGTCAGAAATGACTGAATTTCAGGCAGGCCTCTGTCATTTTCCATGTGACCTTGGACAAATGACTTAAGCTCTCTAACTCTCAGAGCTCTTCCAAACGCTTCCAAAGCTGCTAGGCAGGCATAATCATGGAACATACCTCATAGTGCCACTTTGAGAATGAAATAAGATGGCATAGGTAAAGTATGGGCACATAGTACATGCTCAGAAGAGGTTAACTATTGTTATTAGCGATATTGTTCTTTTTATCCCTGCCAGTGATACCTGGCCATCATGACCAATTAAGAAATTCCATATGAGTATGCAAAAAGAAAATAAAAGCATGCTCAATCCTATTATCTAGACATAAATGCATATCCCTGTGACCAATCATTTTCTCTGCTTGCATTATTTCACAAAACTAGGTTTTTGAACTTAATATTTATCATCAGCAGGTCTGTACATCATTCTATAATTGTATACCGTTGTCATGCATAACTGTATAGAATTCTTGGTATAGATCGACTGTGCTGTACTCTATTTTACCAGGGCCCTTTTGTTCAATATCCAGGACTACTCCCACTATGTTGTCATGGCAGAAGTCCCACAGTATGGCTCCTTTCACAAATATTTCAAAAATAAGCCAAAAAAGGGATGGTCAATGGTGTTAAAGCTGGAGAGAAGAGCACCCCAGCATAGAGAATGGCAAGCTGGAGTCGAAGGGGGGGGGGTTTCCAGAGGAGGCCTGTGTGAGGAGTAACATTGGAACTAAGAGCTGCAGGAATGGAATTCTGTACGTGAGGCAGAGAGAAAGGTTACACCCTTCATGGACAGAGGATCGGGTAAAGGCCATGTGGCCAGAGAGAACCTGACTTGAGTCAGAAATGGAACAAATGTGGGCAGGAGAGAGAGACATGAACTGAGGGGACAAGAAGTCCAGGGTCGGTTCCTCCAGGTCTGGGGGACCAGGCTCGATGTTGACATGAACCTCTAGATTCAGTGGGGGCGCCTGAAAGGTTCCAAGGAAGGGAACCTTTTTTGAAGCACGTCCCTTTGGAAGGGGTTTGGATGGACTGTGGTGGGGGCCCTGAAGAAACCAGGGACTTCTTTCACAGGAACCCCTCAGAGGACCTGAATAGGCGAGGGCAGTAGAAATGGAGGGGATGGCTAGGTATGTCCTGGTGCTCTGTCTTCCTAATGCTATAACCCTTTCATGCAGTCCCTCATGTTTTGGTGACCCCCCAGCCATGACATTATTCTCATTGCTACTTCATCACTGTCATCTTGCTACTGTTAAGAATCGGGTGATCCCTGTGAAATGGTTGCTTGGCCCCAAAGGGGTCGAGACCCATAGGTTGAGAACCACTGTCCTAGAACGAGGATGTGCACTCGTAGAACTTGCTGCCAGCATGAAGGAGGACAAGGCAGGGAGCAAGCGCGATCTTGCTTTGGAAACATTCCTTAAAAGGCGGTGAACGTGGAACTGCTTCAATCATGCTGAAATCCTGAGAGCCCTTACTAATCACAACACCTCTCTTCTTGCCTAACCTCCTCAGAGCCAACATTCTGGGCATCTTATTTGAAAACTACAATGGTTAAAAAAAAAAAAAAAGGAAGTCAGCAAGCACAGATGATTTCGAAAAGAACTTGTTGGTCAGCATTTGGGTTCTGTGAGTGGGTAGCACACCCTCATGTTTTAGGTGATGAGACCAAGGCCCAGAAAGGTCAATGGACCTAATTACAGATATTGGAAGAAAAACAGTTCAATAAAACCTTCTTCATTAATTTAGAATAATGAAAAAAAAAAGTACTTTACATCTTAGATGGCAAGCATTAGCCACGGGCCTATTTTGTTTGGTGTAATACCTAGGGCAGCATCTCATGCAAATAGATACTTAAGAAATATATTTGGCAGTGATGCCGCATGATACATTAATTGCTGTTGATTGTCAAAAACCCTTTTAACAGTGTATAAAAGAACTGAGGGTATTGATGGCCTCTTATAGTTCATTAGGGTCCGGTGATTCCAGCTGTTCTGTCAGGAAATGAAAATGGGAACTTAGGTGTCCTGCCAGTAAAACGCTTTTCTGTCGATCAAAATGTTCAACTGGAGTTTTGTCACATCCTGTCTGTTTGCTTACAGCAGCTAATTGATTAAAGTTTTACACCGGATCTTAGTTATTTGTCTTCTGAAGGCTGGGGTTTGTCATGATGATTTTGTAAGCTTTTGCTCTCACAGTTAACTCTGTTCTCCAAATGTGGCCAAATCCCCAAACCTACTGCCATTGAGTCATTTCTGACTCCCTGTGACCTTAACATGGGCTTTCTGAGGCAGACAGACTTGTCCTGCATGGAGAGGCTGATGGATTTGAAACACAGACCTTGCAGTTCGCTGTCTGCTCGGTGGACAGCACCACCTGGGCTTCTGAATATGATGACTTCCCCCCAAAAGCCAATAGTGGTAAATTGCTGCAAAAGATGTAGTTTATTCCCCTGTCCCCTCTTGTCTTAGAACTGCTCCTTTTAATCAAAGTCATGAAGAACACACACACACATCATCATCCACTTTTGGGCAGTTTATTGTTCACTGGTGGCTTGCATGCTGCTACAGTGTCCTCCGTGGTGGACCAGTGACGGTGGCGCCTCCAGACTAAGGCAGTCTAGGAGGAAAGGCCTGGTGAGCTACTTTCGAAAACTAGCAAAGAAAACCCAAAGAATCACAGCAGAGACTGTCAGATAGACTCCTTCATGGCAATGAGCCACCATCGGAAGAGACAACGCATTGTTCTGTTGTACAGGAGCTGCTGTGACTCAGCATAGACTCGAGAGTGGCAATTCTCAACCTGTGGGTCATGACCCTTTTGGGGGGCAGGTCGAATGACCCTTTTACAGGGATCACCCAATTTACAGCAGTAGCAAAATGACAGTGACGAAATAACAACGAAAATAATGTTAAGGTTGGGGTTGGGGGAGTCACCACAACACGAGGAACTATATGAAAGGGTCGTGGCTTTAGGAAGGTTGAGAACCACTACTTTAGAGCAATTTATCACAGTAACATATTCGGATTGTTTCTAGAAAGATTTACTGTTTTCAAATTGACGATCAGCCCCTTGAGGGCAAAAAGGATCCTGCACCTCGGTGAGTGTTTTATACAGTGTCTGGCACGTTGCCATGGCAGGTAGGTGTCCCCGAGCCTGTTCTGACTCCTAACCACCCTGTGCACAACAGGACAAGCACTGTCGTCTCCTGCATGACCCTCACGATTGCTAATAGCCCTCTGTCGCAGCCACCTCGTCAATCCATCTTGTCAAGGGCTTCCTGTTTTTCACGGCCTCTCTACCAAGCCTGATGTCCTTCCCCGGGGACTGGTCTCTCCTGACCACAGACAGATTGGCTTCTTCTTTTGGCAGTCCATGGTATTTTCAGAATTCTCTGACTTAATTCAAAGGCATATGTTCCTCAGTCTTCCTTATTCGGTGTTCAACTTTCACATGCATATGAAGCAACTAAAAAGGTCATGGCTTGGGACAAGAGCACCTTAGACCTCAAAGGGACACGCTTGGTTTTCAACACTTAGGAGAGGACTTGTGCTGCAGACTGACTCAGTGCAACATGTCTTTTGTCCTCTTGACTGCTGCTCCCAGAGGCACAGATTGTGGATCCAAGCAAGGTGGAAGTCTTGACAGCTTCGATCTTTTTTTTTCATAATGTCACTTATTGGTTCAGTTTTGAGGATCTGGCATGTTATGTAGTAATATCTGGCGTACGACATAGTAACTTTTCATGAGTTTTACTTGAGTGGAAAATAATTCAAGTCTTGAAGTTTCAATTTCTTTTCATTTAGCCAGACATATTTTGAAAAGCAACATCTTCCCTGTGTGCACACACATGAATGGACAAAATCACACTATCTTTGGATTCATCTGACTCTGACAATTAACTATGTAATTAATTAATCATCTGATAATGAAAATGACCTCCTTTTGGCTGATATTGGATCCGAAGCAAGGTTCAAAAGAAACTCGACACATCATGTTGTGTCATGTTCCATTGGGAGACACCCCCTCTGTTTATCACTTTATATCTGATCACAGGGCAGCAATGTTAACACAAAGCAGAGACATAGCAGGGGGAAAAATCCTGTCCACTAGATTCATAGGAAGTCTTCTATCAGTGACACTATTATACATCGAGAAGTTGTTGAATTTGTGAATGTTTTGTTGTATATATTTTTGTCAAAAATTGAAAGAAAAATTACATGAATAGCCATGAGTATAGAGAAAAAGGAAGTGTTTTAAAATTTATTGTAGTAGAGAATGTTCAAATCTTCTTGATATGGTTTATCTATTGAACTTTATGATAGGTGGAGGAAGTCCCAATAAAACTGTTAAAAAGAAAGCCTTCCACTCTTCATTTTTTTCTAAATAGTCTAGTCACTAAGAGAAGCTGACAAATCTGACACCATCGAACCATCAACAATCTGGGACTACAACCAGCAAAATCGACTCATCCCACTGGGCTTAACTTTTCTCTCAATTTCTTGCTTGAGGATTTTGTTATCGGTCTTTCAACAACCTATCAGCTTATATGGTTCTTGGATGGTCATGTCCCTTTGTCTACTGAGCTCTTAAATCAGCACTGGTGCTCTCCATGGAGGACCATTAGAAGACAGAGCTTTTAATGGAGTTCAGAATACAATCTTCTTTTTCCCTGTGGTACGTGAGGAGTGGGGTTGTCACAGTGATCAGAGCCTGCTGGGTCACGTCCCTAGGCCTGCTGTCCAACAGTCAGGGGCTCGGTTCTGGGTGGGGAGTGGAAGAGGGGGGGTAGGCAGGCTGACCCATGATGGTCACATGAAGGTGGTGCAGAGAAGGCAGGAGGCACAGTCCCGTGAAGAGACCCAGTGAATACAACACATGAGTCCTCTGTGAAGTGACAGGGGGCAAGTCTCTGCTTCCGGAACATTACAGAAGGCACTCTGGGGGCTGCTACTCCTGTAGACAGTCTCAACAACTCACAAGGGCAGTGACAGCCTGTTCTATAGGGTCATGCTGTAAGGTAAGCATAGTGTGTGTGGCATCATACAGCAGAACACAATCTTTTACACCTTTTGTCTCCCCCCAAAGTGGCAAGAATTGGAATTTCACTGGGGAATTCTGATTTTTATACTCTCCCCGTGACTTTCTGGTTTCACAATAGCCTCAGCTGTGATGCTATTATTAGCTTTATATTTGTAGAAGTAGTTTTGCTTCCAGGAGAGAGCATTGATTCCCAAAATGATACTAGCATTCCGTGACCCTGGGAAATATATTGAGCCCCTAGGAATATAATAGGTTTTAAATGGTGCATGCAGTCAATGTGGAAGCTAGTTTAACATTCCAACTTTTACCTGCTATGATTGGTGTACTATGGTCTTGTGAAGTAGCAAGGGACTTAACAGGAAACAGGTTCAACTTAAGCAGTCCAAGTGACCTATGGTTGACACACAATGTCTTTCATAAACTACAGATGACATGGGTTTCTTCTCCCAGGGCAGATTGGCTTTCTGTATATAATTAATAACAAGAAAGCTGTATCCCGACTTTAAGATCTGCAATAGCATCCTAGAACAAAAAGGGCCATAAATTAACATCAATTATGTATTAAAGTTCCAATTAACCTGGCTGACACCGATATACTTTAACAAGGCACATTTAGATAAAAGAAGGAACTCTCTAATTACTTGGAACAGGACCTTATGACCCATTCTGCTCTTTTATCCCAATTCCAGCCTAATGAAAGAGAGAGGGAGGTGAGAGGGAGAACATTCCGCACAAGGTGACAGTATGGCTCCAGAAGGCATCCCCTGCGATACTCACACAATATAAACAAATTCTCCACAACGAATATTTTATTGTACCTCTACACTAAGAAACAAAGAAGCCCATGGAAGAAGAAGGGTTGGAAAGGGTCTACTTTTAGAGTTAGAACTGGTTGGACACACAATGAACATGTCAGGGGACCCTTCCTTCTGCCTGGACCTCCGGCAGACATTCCCTAGACCAGCAGTGCACGGTTCAATATCTCCTTGGTGTTGTTAACCCCACCGCCTCTTCCCGAGTTTGGACAGCCTTCTTGTTTTTTCTACTTGAATTGGGAGAAGCATCCGGGTTCCTCATCTCCATCTGTTCTCCAGGTGGCTTGCTGGATTTTGTTCATCTCTATCTTCTGCCCACTGCCTGGGCTTCTTGCCCACTTATTTTCTGGGTCCTCCTTTGCCTCGCAGTGTCCCATGGTTAGTTAGCCCCACCCCCCACTTGCATATGCATCTTCTAGGAGGCACACTGTCTGCACGGAAGTGTTTCATCTGAAAACACTGACGGAACCAGTGAAGATATTGAGGGAGTCAGAGAGAGAGAGAGAAAATGCAGAGATTATGGGTAGGAGAGAGTTGAGTGGAAAGATGGAAGAATAACCAAGGAGCCAGAGGAAGAGAGGACACAGAGAATCGGAGTCATTTGTCTTCATCACACTTTTATCTTCCTGTAGATGACTTTTAAGTGTGACAGTCATTTGCTATCCCTCAGTGATCTCCCATTGGAAACTAGCTCATTAGCTGGCATCATTCCTGAACTCAATGGAGAAGTCTTGTTTCCTTTACCCTGCTTCCAGTCGCTGCCTCTTCTCCCCCACATCCCACCCCGCCACATAGTACAAGGAATAAATCCTTTCTTTATTTTTGGGGGGCATCACTGCCCCCCGGGTAGGAGTGGGAGGCCCATCCTTGCTCCTGGAGAGCTGCTGCTGGATTTGAACCGCCAGCCCTGTGGGCCGCAGTCCCGCACACAACCACTATGCCGCCGGGGCTCAGCCTGGAATAAATACTTTCTAAGGCGCGACACTGCCTTCTTCTAAAATGAGATCAATATTTTTTATAGCCATGAACTCAGTTTTTAGCCAGTATGAAATTGACAACAACAACCACACATATATACACATACCCAACCCAACAAGAAATAGCATCTAAATGAAGACGAGTTTCTATTTGTGTATTTGAGTAAATATATCCAAGTGCTTTCAGGGACACAGATATGGAGAGTATGTATGGATATAGATGAAAGTCTTCTTTCACAGAAAAATGTTGACAAAGTATCTGGCCAATAAAATTATCTCCAGATAGAATTTTGACCACTTTCTCTCTCTCTCTCTTTTTTTTTTTTTGGCAAAAGAACATACTAGTGAGAGAAAATCACCAAGGACCATGACAGCAGAGCACGGGGACTGGGGTTTAGGGTTAATCGGCTTGAGCTGAGGCCCCTTTTTGGCCAATGTCCTCAGGTTTAGGGCTCCCAGTATTTTTCTTGTCTCTAACCTGGCATTTTTCTGACCTTGATTTGACAACTCGACCCTCGAGTACTCTGAGTCATTTGGCACTCACTCCCTTTGTCTGCTTCCTTGGAAATCTCGCTTCAAGATAAATAGGAAGAGTCCTCCAAGTTTCCAAGGAGAAAGAACATGTTATGCAAAAAGAAAAAAAGAATGATAGTGCCCTCACTGTTTCCTTATGAAATGGGACAGCCAGAGATCACGGAGCATGGCAGCTACAGAATATTGAGCTAGAATTATTGTCATCCAATTCACAGGAGAGGGAGAAGCAAACAAATAAACAAACTCGTGCACATTTACCCCAAACACTTGGCTTAAGCCACCATTTGCTCTCACTTAAGGAGCCCTGGTGGCATCGCGGGTTGTGTGTTAGGCTACTAATCACAAGGTCAGCAACTCAAGCCCATCACTTGCTCTGCAGCAGAAACATAAGGTTTTCTCCTTCTGTAAAAATTTAAAGTCGGGGCTGAGCCCCGGCGGCACAGCGGTTGTGCACAGGACTGCGGCCCACTGGGATGGAGGTTCAATTCCAGCTCCACAGGAGCAAAGGCTGGGCCTCCTACTCCCACCACCAGAGGGTAGTGATGCTCCCCCCACAAAAAAAAAAAAAAGAAAAAAGAAAAAAGATTTACAGTCAGGCTGTAAAAAAAAAAAAAAGATTTACAGTTTGGAAACTCAGGGCAGCTGTATTCTGTCCTGTAGAATGGCTATGAGTTGGGATTGATGTGAAAGCAGTACGGTTTTTGCTTTCCTGTCCTTTTTTTGGGAGGTCTCTCACATAGATTGGTGTGATCCTTCCTGGGGTCTATTCCCCATACAACAGTAAGGAAATGTTTTGAAAATGATGGTGCCAGTAATTGTACAGTTACACTTGATCTAATGGAATGGTGGGTTGTTATACGATCTGTAAGAGCTCCCAATAAAATGATTAAAAACAGAACAAAACAAACAAACCACTCCTTCCCCCCACCACATGAGTTGGATTTCACCTTTTCTCTGGTTTTAGTTCCCCAGTGCTTCCCCCCCTTCCTAGCCCCTCCCTTTCCTCACTGGCTTTCTCCCCTTGCTAGAACCTCTCCGGGCACAAAGATTTTCTAGACCTCTCCTTTCCCTCTGTCAGGGCTTTGTTCAGAGATTCTCAAGTAGGCCTCTGCTGACTACTTGAATACAATTGCAACTTCCTTCCCCTGCTTTACTTCCTACATCGCTTTCCTGTTTCTCACTCTGTCTCTCCTACTAGACTTTGAGCGCATGGGAAGAATTGATGTGCTGATTGATCACTTGTGGGTGCTAGAGTGCCACTGTGCTCCCTATGTTTTCAATGGCTGATGTTTTCGGTAGTTGTTGAAATTTCCAGGCTTTTCCTCCAAAGTGTCTCTGCATGGACTTGAACCACTGACCAGCAGGTTACTAGCTGAAGGTTTTAATTGTTTGCACCATCCAGGGACTCCTGGTCCTTTACAAGCTCTCATTGGGAAAGGGTCCCCTCTCCAGACAAGGTGAAAATCCAAATGGAAACAAAGATCCTGATGTACAAGGATCCAGACTAGACAACCCACAAGTCCCATTGAATTAAATCCTCGAGGGTGGGTCCCAAAATTGCCTGGAGATAGAAATCACCTAGAAGTGCTTGTTTAAAAAAAAAAAAAAAGGAATAGATGCCTAAGTTCCAAGCTAGATTAATGGAACCAGGAGGAAATCTAAGGATCTGAACATTTTAAACTTTTAATTAATATTTTAAAGAATGGCGTATGCCATTTTTATCATAAGGCAAGCTTGTAAAAGTTCTATGTGTCTCAATTAACAACAATTGAATCTATGGATATGAATAGATTTTTCAATAAGCAATCACATTCTCATGTGTGTGTATGTATGTGTGTGTGTGTGTGTGTAAGAGAGAGAATGCATGATCGGGGAGAGATTGATTGATTAACTGCAAATTTGCAATATAAAATTATATATAATGATTCTTGAAACAGATACTTTATGTGACCCATTTTTAAAATTTCTCCTTTTGCAGTCACAGGTACAGTTCACTTGTAGGATTTCAGTCCTAAGTCCCTTTTATTCACAGTCAGGTGGAGCTGAGAATGCACAGGCTTGGTACTGCACTTTTTAGAATGAACCCTTCTGGCTACTTTAACAGGGGGAGGTGAGCAGAGGCATGAGATCCTTGATTCTCACTGGTAATGCTTACTAGACACACCAGGCTTCTGTGGCTGACATTGACATAGGGTAAATTCCTCTGTTCCCTAAGAGAGCCTCGCTGGATTACAGAACTGTAACCCAACTGATAGTCACATTAATGATGCATACTGGAAAGAAAGTTAATTGTGCTTCTAACACTCAGTTTATACAGGAAAGGAATAGTAAGATGGTTAAAATATTTTTAACATACAATTACTAAAGAAAACAACTGCTTAGGAAATATAATTATGCCCCAAATTAATTTCTGAATACCAAACAAATAAGGTCCTATTGCAGAAGACCTCTGGAAACAAGGTGCTTATCATCTTGGTGGAGCAATGAAGCATGTAAAGACAGGAAATAATTAAAGAGCAATGAAACTGCTCCTGTACAAGCAACCTAGCCTCTCGAATCACAGGATCCTCATCAGGGAAATGGATAGAAGACTGTAAGTTTCCCAGGGAGATTTGAGGATTAAAAGTGATAATTCATGCCCTCGATAAAGGGTAGATGATTTCTTTCACGAACAAATAGCACAGATCCAGAGAAAAAAACATATCCAAGAATGCTTTTGTGGGCAATGACCATCTAGGCTTGTTCTTGGAGGGAAAAAACCCAACACAAAACAGCACAAACTCACTGCCCTTGAACCCATTAAGATTCATCACAGCCCTGTAGTACGGGGCGGCTCTGCCCCTGTGGGTTTCTGAGACTGTCATTCTCTCTGAGAGAGAAAGATGAAAATGGAAATTCCAGGTGGGATGATCAGCATGAGCAAGAAGTTGAGGGGGAAAGATCATGGCATTTCACAGAGAGAATTAGGGAACTGGCGGGAGGGAGAGAGATCATAAACGACAAAGTAGATGATACTGATATAATTTTTTTTCACAGCTGAAGATAGGCCTAAACAAAGGATCAAAAGAATGCAGACTCCACGATTCTACCACATAGTGAGAACCACATTCGTCCATTTCCTTCTACTTCTTCCGTTTACACTGGAGGATGTTCATTTTCATAATTAAAGATAATGTGGGATATGTACACTTTCCTAACTCACTTTTAACTTTTAACATTACAGCAAACATGTCATATTTTTTGGAAGTGTGATAATAGCATTTTGTGATCCTGCTATTTTATGTTTGAGTAAATGACAATACAGATGAGAATGGTTTAAAGATATTCTGATTTGTTTCTTTCATAAAAGGAGTTATTAGAAGTGCCACAGGTCTAAAATATATATATATCTTTAAAGTTGTCAATATATTTGGTGACATTGCTTTATGGAAAGGCTGTTCCAGTTTATATTGCCACCCAAAGACTAGGAGAGTGTGCATTGCATTCCAATCTTGGCAAAGAAGGTTGGGCTGACTGGTGTTCTTGGCAAAGACAGGCAAGTCTGGCAGCAGCAGGGAGGGGCAGCCATGAGAGGAAGAGATGCTGGAACCACACAATGAAGCAAAGGTCTCAGGACCAGCACTGACCTGCAAGGGATCAAGTAAGAAGAGAGAGTAGGAAATGAATCTCAGAAACATTCCCTCCTTGCCTACTTCCTTCCTAATAATTTACTTTCCTCCTTTATTAAAAAATATTGCATACTTCTGGTTAAAGAAATGTAAAGACAGCATTTTATTATGCACCTTACATTCCTTTAATGTACAGCAGTCAACATGTTTTATAAAGATTTTCATTTCTGTTTTGTGCAAGCAGTATTTCTTTTCATCGACATAAAATTTCCTCTGCTTATTTTTCCAATGGATGGCCAGGGATGCTTTGGTTAAGTGCACAGCTGAGTGCTTGGCTGGTTAAGTCCTTGTTAAGTGCTTGGCTGCTAACAAGAGGTCAATGGTTCGAAGGCGTGTCAGGAGAAAGTCTCTGCAGGAGTACAGACCTGACAAACTGCTCCCATTAGCTTACAGCCTGGGAAGTCCTGTGGGTATTTTATTTTGTTATACAGACTTTCTATGAGTTGGAATTGACTCGATGGCATGGAACACTGTCGGTGGTATTTGAAACAGTGATTTTCCCTAGTATGTATTCCAAACCCAACTCCTTGCAATGAGTTGATTCCAACCTTATAGGACAGAGCGACCTCATCAGGCAGAGTAGCTCCTGAAAGGTTTCTGAGACCATAAATCTTTATGGATGGAGACAGCCTCATCTTTCTTTCACAGGGCACCTGGGGGATTTGAACTGCTGACCTTGCCTTCAGTCACCGAACACATAACTCAGGGAAGAGGTTATATGTAGATTCCTACAATTGACTCCTCCTTTCTGCTCCACCTTCTCTCCACTCTCCCAGTATCACTACTCTCAGCACTGGTCCTGAAGGGAATATCTGTCGTGAATTCCCCATGTTTTTGGCTTCTATCCATACCAGTGTACATCCCCCGGTCTAGCCAGATTTGTAAGGTAAAACTAGGATCATGATAGTGTGGGGAAGGAAGCATTTAAGAACTATAGGAAAGTTGCATATTTCATTGTTGCTACACTGTACCTTGACTGGTTCATCTCCTCTCCGTGGCCCTTCTGTAAGGGAAGTCACTTCACCTACTGATGGGCTTTGGGTCCCCAAATTGTACTCCCCCTCATTTATAATGATATAAATTTTAGTTCTTTGATGCCTGATACCTGATCCCTTCAACACCTCACAGTCTCACAGGCTGGTGTGTTTCTTTCATGTGAGTTTTCATGCTTCTGAGCTAGATGTCTACTTGTTTATTTTCAAGTCTTTAAGACCCCAGATGCTATATCTTTTGATAGCCGGACCACCATCAGTTTTCTTCATCACTTTTGCTTATGTACCCATTTGTTTTCAGTGATCATGTTGAGAAGATGAGCATCATGGAATGCCAATTTAATAGAAAAAAGTGTTCTTGCATTGAGGAAGTACTTGAGTGGAGGTCCAATGCCCATCTGCTGTCTTAATACTAACCTTATAAGTATATGCTCATAGATCTAGTTACTCATCATCATATAAAATTTACCTATGTATATGCCTGTATTTAGACTTCTAAAGATGCTCTTTACCCCCAGTTCTTTACTTTATTTCCTTTTACTTTTCTCTTGTTCCACTATCATGTTCAGCCTTCATTTGGATTTCAGTAATTTCTCTCTGTTACATTGCTCTTGATCCATCCCTATCTGGCCTCTCACACCCACCTTTTCACTGATTTTGAATCACTTGTTTTTCTCTTATCCTTAGGTTGGTCAGCATCACCTCCTTTCCCCCACCTCCCCATCTCTCATGTCCCCCCGGAACCATTAGTCCTGTTGTTTTCTCCTCCAGACTGTTAATCAGATAGACTTACTGTTATCAGATAGACTTACTGTTATCTAGATAGACTTACCAAAAAAAAAAGCCCCACTTCATCATTAGATGAAGTGACCAAAGAAAACAAAATGATGACAACAACAAAAAACACACCAATGTCCAGAAAAAATACATAAATAAGTAAAAAAATTAAAATAGCAAAATAAAAACCTCTAAATATGCAAGGTCTGTTTGTTGACCTCCAGGAGTGTCCCGGTTGAGTCCAATAAGGTGCCACACTCTGGCCCCAAAGTATATCCTTGGCACTCACTTGGGAATCCCATGCTTTTGTCCCCCTGCTCCTCTGCTGCACACCCTTGGTGTTTTGCCTTGGTGTGGTGGGGTCAGACTGGGTATACTACTTAACCTGGATCTCCATCGTTGTCCCCATAGGACCTTGGGTCAATGAGGGATGCCGTGTTTCATAGTGGAGCTGGACATATGGTCCTCTCTGTGCATTGGCTGTTCTGAGTGGGGATATCGACCTCAAGGCTCCGTGGACCAGGATGCACTCCACTCTCCTCCCCACCCCACCGCCCCATTTGTTCTAGTGTGCTCTGCTCAGGAATGCCCCTCTCCAGGGCTGCAGCTTCAGTGCTGTCCTCCAAAACAAACTCCCCTGGAGGGAGAGGAGGCTGTCCATGTAGTTGAGAAGGGGTTTTCTCTATTTTCACATTGTTCAAGTTGACCTATATTAATGTGGTATTGACTTTCCTTTTATTTCTCTTTTCCTCCTTATATTTTTATAAAAAATACTCCCTGCAGAAGTCAGAATGAGAAAAATTAGAAAATTTCTCTGTTGTACCTTAGATCTTTCAGAGTCTTCTTATCAAATAACAGTTTTGGTTTTGATAGCTATGTTTGCTTGGTTGCCATCATGAACTTTATGCACAGATTTTTCCCACTCCTGAGTCCTGCTGGCTTTTGAAGGGCATGACTTGAGTGGGAGTGGGGGTTACAGATTTAGTTGCTGTCTTTCCTTCCCGGTACTTTTTCCTGCTGTGTCTCAGTGTTTTCTTTCCAACGTGTTCCAAAGGTATATTTTAATATGACAGAGAATTAAAGGAAAACAGAGAAATGTTCTTTCCTTGTCCATGACTAAATTGATGTTGATGTAATTTTGCTTCGTAGCTTAGAAATAAAACTTGTTTGAATTGGTGAGTGTTTCCTAGTAGGAGCTGAGGGGCTGCGCTTCTTTGTCTTCTGCTTGCACTGAATGCCATGGATATATTTTCATTCAAGAACATTCATTGAATCCCTTCCATGTGCTAGGCACTCTGTGAATGGGTGGGTATAAGAATACAGAGAACAATAATAAACAAACTCAGTACTGGCCACATCAGGAGAAAGTATAAAGAAATGAGCACAGGGTTTGGCATGCAATTATACATGGTGAAGGCAATTATATATAGTGAAGAGAATTATGGAAGAAAGACGGGCTGCTTGTGGCATTCATGTATTTGTTATGCCAATTTCATAATTGGAATGTAGGGGTGGAGTCTAGCTTGTTAATCTGGAGATAGCCATTGAGTAGCCAATGAGGCCTCCGTGTGGGCATGGCTTTCTCTTGAGACTTCTGGGAAATCTCACGATATTTTCCTGATGGAGATGAGAAGCCATCTCCCTAGTTGTTGGGAGTCAGTCTCCGAGACAACAAACTACAGACAAGACAAGATGGCAGGGTCCCAGGACCTGGAGGAGCTGGAGGAGAAGCCACATGGCCTTGCCCTGATGGAGTTGGACCTCTGAAACTGGCGAAGCCATGTGGAGACCCCTGCCAGCGCTGAGTTGCTTCTACCACCCCTGGATGTTGTTGATGGACCCTGAGCCCTGGAAGTGAGGAGCCATGTGGAGACCCCTGCCAGCGTCGGTATTCTGCACCCACTGACCTGTGACTTTGTGAGTCAGAAGGAGACATTATAGACTGGTATTGGGCATATGGATTAATATCGGACTTATGACTTTGAACTGGATGGAATTGGGATGCTTTCTCAATATTCCATTCCTTTTGTATATAAACCTTATGTTTATATCCATATGTGTGTCTATGAATTTGTTTCTCTAGTCTACCCCAACTAACACACTGCTATAATGAAGCTCTGAGAAATAGATCAAGATTAGAAGATATGGGAAAGGCAATGATGAGACCAAGGGCACATTCCAAGTTAGTATTCTAAAATTCTTTACAAAACACCTTTTAACCAAGGTATTTACATACATTCATGAATGGAGTAACTTCATATTTAAAATTTCATCACAATTTAGGACTGAGCCCTGGTGGTGTAGTGGTTGAGTGCAGGACTGTGGCCCACTGGCTTGGAGGTTCAAATCCAGCAGCAGTGAGGCTGGGTAGCTCCCACGACCACCCAGTGATGTCCCCCCCCCCCAAATTAAAAAAAAATTTCATCACAATTTAAGCTATGTTTTGGCACTCTGCTAATGTGCAAGGAAATCATATATGACTACTGTGCTAGGTCACTACTGGTTAGTGAATCAGTATATACTTACCTTCTCCAGGGTGATTACTGAAATTTGGCTATTTGAATAACTTTAGGAGATTTAAGCATATTTTTTAGATTGATGTTTTTGTTGAGACTATTAAAAGCCAAGCACACACCATTTCAACAGTTTCGCTATGTATAGTTGACTACGTTTTTGAGTTGTATAACCATCCTTACTTGCCTTTTTGTGAATTCCTCCTCCTCATTAACAAACTGCCCCGATGCTCCTGTCTAGGAGGCTTGGTGGAGAAGTGGGTTGCATATTGGGCTCTTACCGAAAAGTTTAGCAATTCGACCCCTCTAGCTTCTCTTCAGGAGAAAGATGAGGCTTTCTGCCCCTGTAAAGATCAACAGCTTCAGAAACCCAGAGGGACAGTTCTGCTCTGTCCTATAGGCTTCCTCTGAGTCCTATTTGGCTTGGTAGCTGTGGGTTAGAGTTCCTCTATTAAATTTGAGCTACTCCTATGCATTTTATCATATGTAGGCAGTTCTTCAAAAACCTCCAAACTCAAGGAGGACATTTTTTTGGCATCACTGCCCTCTGGTGGTCGTGGGAGCTACCCAGCCTTGCTCCCGGAAATCTGTTGCTGGATTTGAACCGCCAAGCCAATGGGCCGCAGTCCTGCACTCAACCACTATGCCACCGGGGCTCAGCCTCAAGAAAGACATTTTGTATATGCTAAGATAAACTATTGTTTAGTTTTAAGAAGATTTCAGGGAATTTTTTTTCATTTTAAGGTTTAAAGATTATCTCAGGGAAATAGTTTAAGGAGTGCATCGAAATGCTATGACTCAGAATGTCTAGAGTCTACGAGAATTTGAAAGTTTCTTTTACATGTCCCTTGCTTTTTATTTTTTAATGAAGATTTTCCTGTTGGAAGTTTTCTTAAATTGTTCAGTAATGGTAACTGTACTTATGGTCTCATGATGAAGGAAACATTTGTTTATGGAGACAACTAGCCACATTCCATATCTTCCTTCTATTCCTGACTGTGTGGATCATAAACTATGAATACTCAGGGGAAGAATGAGACTTCCAGAATACATCACTGTGTCCATGTAGAGCCAATACGAATAGAACAAGTGGATACTGCATGGTTTAAGATCAGGAAAGATGTGCATCAAGGTTATATCCTCTCACCATATTTATTCCATCTGAGGGAATCAGGGAATCTACACTCTCTGAAGAAGAATTTGGCATCAGGATGTGAGGGAGGCTTCTCAACCCCTGTAATATGTAGAAGACATAGGTTTGTTTGCTCAAAGTGAGGGGAACTTGAAGCACTTGCTGATGAAGCTTAAAACACTGTGGTGGTCATGTGCTTATGTTAATTTTATGATTGAAACGTAGGGGTGGAGCCTAGCCTGTTAATCTGGAGATAGCCATTGAGTAGGCAATGAGACCTCTGTGTGGGCATGGCTTTCTCCTGATACGTCTGGGAAGTCTCGCAATATTTCCCTTGTGAAGATGAGAAGCTATCTTCCCCAGTTGTTGTGAGTTAGAGAGAGAGATAAGGAATCACAGAAAAGATAAGCTGGCAGCATCTGAGAAGCTGGAGGAGCTGGCGGAGAGACCACATGGCCATGCCCTGATGGAGCCAGACCTCTGAAGCTGGGGCAGCCACATGGAGACCTCTGCCAGTGATGAGTTGCTTCTGTTGTTGATGGACTCTGAGCCCTGGAAGTGGGAAGCCATATGGAGCCCCTGCCAGCACCGGGATTCTGCACCCACTGACCTATGACTTCGTGAGTCGGAAGGAGACTGTATAGATTGGTTTTGGGCATATGGGTTAATATTGGACTTATGACTTTGAACTGGACTGGGCTCAATGTCCTGTTCCTCTTGTATATAAACCTTTTCCTTATACCTGTATGCGTGTCTATGAAATTTGTTCCTCTAGTCTTCCCGGACTAACACAGGTATGCATAACCCAAGAAATTGGCTCATGTCCATATGAAAGTTGGGCATTGGATAAGAAAAACTGAAGAAAAATCAATATATTTGAATTATGGTGCCAGCAAAGAATATTGAAAGTACCATGAACTGCTAAAATAATGAACAAACCTATCTTGGAAGAGGTACAGCAAGAATGATCCTTAGAAAGAAGGATGGTAAGGTTTCATCTCACATCCTTGGGCAAGCAGTAGAGAGATCGGTTTTTGGAAAAGGACATCGTGCTTGGTAAAGTAGTTGTTGCTAAGTGCTGTGTGTGGGAAAGAAGATCCTTGACAAGATAAATTGACACAGTGGCTGGCTGCTGTGATTGTCTTGAACATAACAATAATTGTGAGGACAGCACAGGACCAGGCAATATTGCATTCTGTTTTGCAGAGGGACACAGTGAATTGTAATTGATGCAGTGGCAACAGCAACAACAAACAATATTCCTGACTCCTCTTCTTCCTTGTTCCAGAGGAATAGAGACTGATTGTTGTGCCTGAGAAAGATTTAAGACTATAGAAACTATGCGTCAAGATATAGAAGGTAGAAGTGAAGCATTAAACATACCATTAGGCCAACTAACTGGGATGACCTATAACCCTAAAACTCCAAACCAAATGTCATGGGGTATTTGGTTGTACATGCGCAACCCAGTACCACCACCTTTTTTGATGGGAGGTCAGGGTTGTAAATAGATCTGTCATACAAATTTTTCCAATTCGACATTTTATAGTGTGAAATTTATTGACAGCAATAATAGTAGTCTGTGAAACTCAACCCTTAATCAATGCAATATTTCAATCATTATTAGTACCTCCTTCCTCAGGTAAATACCAATAACCCACTTCTCTATATTTGCTTTGTTTTATCTTTTTGCAGACAGGACCTCTGGTGGTGTAGTTGTTATATGTTGGGCTGTACCCTACAAGGTTGGCAGTTCAAAGCCACCAGACACTCTTTGGGAGAAAGATGATGTTTTCTATTCCCATAACAATTACCCTCTTGGAAATCCACAGAGGCAGGACTAACCCATCCCATAGGGTTGCCCAAAGTCAGAATTGACTTGATGGCAGTGGGGTTGTTGTTGTTATTAATAAATCATTTTATTGGGGTTCTTACAATTCTTAAAACAATCCACACATCAAATGTATCAAGCACATTTGTACATATGCTGCCATGGCCAATTTCTAAACTTTTTCTTTCTACTTATGCCATTAGTCTCAGCTTCTCTTTTTTCCATCCCCCACCTCTTTTGACCCCTTAATAAATTAGAAATTATTATTATTTTCATATCTTACACCATCCACTCTCTCCCTTCATCCACATTTCTGTTTTCATCCCCCTATATATGTACATGCCTATATTTATACCTCTATAAATATCTTCTGCCTCCTAGTTCTTTCCTCTATTTTCTTTTATTTTCATCCTGTCCCACTATCATGTTTGACCTCCACTCCGCTCTCAGTAATTCCTCTTGGCTACATTGCACGTCATCAACCCCCACCAGGCATTCTACACCCTCTTGGTCATCAATTTTAGACGTCTTATTGTGCCCTTGTTCCTGCATTTGTTGACTACCCCTTCCCTTTCCCTCATCTTCCCTTCTCCCCTGCACCCCTGGGGCCATCAGTCATGTTGCTTTCTCCTTGGGATTGTTTATCTTTCCTATCTCATATAGATAGACATGAAAAAAAAGAGAAGAAAGAGGTGGAGGAGGAGGCGGCCTATAAATAGTTCCAGGTTTGTCTGCTGACTTTTATGTATTCTTTCTGACTGAGTCTGATGAGGTACCAAGGCCTGCCCTCTAAGTCTGAGGTATATTTTCAGGATTTCTCAGGACTTCATTGCCTTACTCCCTTGCTGCTCAGTTGTGCTCGCTTTGTGCTTTGCTTCTGTGTGGGGGGTCAGAACAAGCACAATTCCCGTGTTGTGTTTCCAGTGCTGTCCCTTGCAGTGCTGTGTTAGTGAGTCATGTCTCCTGGTGGGGCCTGCCCTATGGTCCTCTCTGTGCCTTGGCTGCTTTGAGCAGGAGTATTGTCCTTGGGGCTTAGTGGGTCAGGATGAAGTTCTCTCTCTCTCTCTCCTCTCTCTCCTCTCCTTCTCTCCCTCTTCATTTGCTCTCATGTCATCTGGGCAGACTCACCCCTCTCCCTGGGCTGTATTTCAGTGGTGTCCTCTGTAGTGCAATCTCCTTTGTGGACTTGGTTGATGCCTCATTGAGATGGCTGCTTGTTTTAACAAAAGATTGAAAAACCCCAACGCTATGC
The DNA here is from genome assembly GCA_004026705.1 of Nesogale talazaci. Taxonomy (NCBI): domain Eukaryota; kingdom Metazoa; phylum Chordata; class Mammalia; order Afrosoricida; family Tenrecidae; genus Nesogale; species Nesogale talazaci. The sequence continues at coordinate 42,986 of PVJH01008494.1, read as the reverse complement.
TTTGCTGTTTCTACCACTGTTTGCCAAAGGACCCATATGTCCAGCGATTTCTTCATGAGGGTGAGCATCAAGCAGGGCATGCCATAGAGCTACTTGTTCTTCTATTGGGTCAGAATTGAGTATAACCCCATTCAAATAGCTATGGTTTCTATACACCCCTGATTCACTTTAGAAACCTCATTATCATTTTATGAGAGAGAACATTTTCAATCATTCCCCTGGGACCCTGTCATTTGGCTTGATGTCTTTATTAACTCTAGAAGTTTTGTGTGGACTCGGAGAATTCCTCTATATAGGATCATGCCAATCAGGAATAGTGATAATTTCACTTCTTCTTTTCTGCCTCATTGCTGTGGCTAGAACTTTTAATTTAATATTGAAAAGAAGTAATGAGAGCAAGCACTTTGGTCTTGGTTCTGATTTCAAGGAGGAGGCTCTCAGTCTCTCTTCATTAAGTACAATGTTGGCATTTGGCTTTCAATATATGGTGTGAGGGTTTTTCTTTCTATTCCAATTTTCATGACATTTTCTTCAAGAAAGGTATTGAATTTTATCAAGTGCTATTTCTATATCCATAGAGAAAAATCATGTGTGGTGTATTATGTTCCTGGGTTTTTGTAATGTTGAACCAGTTCTGAATTCCTGGAATAAATCCCACTTGGTTATGTTATGTGACTCCTATAATGTGCTTTTGGATTCTGCTAAACATTTTTGCGTCTACATTTATAAGTATTAATGGCCTTTGGTTTTCTTTCTTTATTTCCCTTTTGTGGTGTCTTTTTCTGGTTTGTGGACCTGGGTTTGTTTACTTAATATAATTAATTAGGTAGAATTCCTTTCTTCTCTATCATTTGGAAGAGTTTAAACGTATTGTTATCCATTCTTCTCTAGCTGTTTGGCAGATTTTTCCAGGGAACCATCTGGTTCAGGACTTTTTTTTGGACAAGTTTTGGATCATTGATTCAATCATTTCACTAGTTATGGGTATATTGAAGCTTTCTTTTCTTCCTTGAATTGGTTTGGGTAGGTTGCGTACTTATAAGAATTTTTATCAGGCTATCCAGTGTTTTGCTATATGAAAAGTTTTTGTTATTTATTTTTTAAAAGAGTTCCTTCAATTGGCAATTACTTTGGGATAAATCATAACATTTTGGGTTTTTCCATGTAGTTATATCATTCTTTGCTTTATATGTTATAAGGCTATTTTCTTGGGTACATATGCACTTGTAATTGTTGCATCCTTCTGAATCATTGAACATTTTTTTCTGTAGTGATGTTTGTTGTCTTAAATTAAATTATTCTCATAATAGAGATACTTCAGAGTTTTCTGATTAGTATTTTTTCAGCAATAAAACCCTTCTATATTATATCTTTCTGCTTTCAGTTTCTCCTAAGCATAATATATTTTAAAATGTGTAATTTTCCCAGCATGTTAACATTTGTCTTTAAAGTGGTCTAGTCCACGTGTTTTTTTTAAAAACATATCTGGTATAGAGTTTGGCTTGTTTGCTTCTATTTTCCTGCTTTGATCTATCATATGTTATATTGAATACTAGCCCTGTATGCAGGCCAGCTTTCCAGGTTATTTTGTGCGTGTGTGAAATAAAGATAGATATATCAAGTCAAGAAAGAAACAGTAAATCGTTCAACCTGGAATGTGTATTTCTACCAGATTATTCACATTCAGCATAATGGTGACATTCTGTGCAGAAGTGATTACCACAGTATTTAGACATTTAACCAGGAATAATTTTTTTTTGTATTTACATCAACTGACTTATGATTTGCCAAATAGGAATAGCATCAGGTCCCTAAGCCAAACCCACTGCCTTTCAGCCAACTCGCCTTATAGTAATCCGATATTGTAAATCTTTTTGGGAATTGATAGTGTCATCTTTCTACCACAAATAGGTTGGAAGGTTCAAACTTTCAACTTTTCAGCTAGAAGTCCATGCCTAATTCACAGTGCCACCATGACTCCTTGATATATTGCTAGCTATCCTTAAATTATGCTCATTGGACAGTAGTTAACCACAAAATCTACTATAACTGGGCTCCAATGAAGGGAAGCTACACAGAAAATTCCTTCTTTTGTAAAAGATTTGTTAAAGATTAAAAAACATGAAGAAAACATGTCTGGAAGTCTTAAACATAATAATTTTATTTTAAGTTCTCAATTACACACACACAAATGCATTGTGTAATGTTTACCTAGTTTCAGAACTCATTTTCTTTTATTGAACATAGGATAATCTTTAGCTATCCCGGTAACTTTTAATGGAATTGTAGCTTTCCACCAGCAGTAAACTGAGTGGAAAGACGATAATACACACATTGATATACATAAAAACATATATAACAAAAATCTAATTTTCACCTAGGTAATGACAGATTATCAAACAAGAAAAAATGTATCAAGATATGTATTTATAGACTCATGGTCATTAGTAAAGGAGTGCTGCCAGTGCTGTGGGGGAGGCTTTGGGTTGCTAACCACAAGACCATAGATTCAAAACCCACCAGCCCCTCTGTGGGAGAAAAGTGAGGCGTCTGCTCTTATGAAGATCTATAGTCTTGGCGGGTGAGCCCTTTCGAGCCAGTGGTGAGATTGGAGCTGCTGGAAGGGTGGAGAGAAGGTGGGGTAGAAAGACGGAACCAACTGCAAGGATACACACACAAGCTCCTATTTGAAGCACGGGCATCAAAGGAGTGGGTTGGGGGAGAGGTCTGGCAGTGCAAGCTATGACAGAACAATAATAATTTATAAAGTATTGAGGGTTAGTGGGGAACGAAGAGCAGGGGAAAAGGGGAAAGGATGGAAAAGCCGATATCAAGGGCTCAAGGGGAAAGGTGGATGTTTGGAGAATGATAACAGCAGTGGACATGTGAAAGTGCTTGGCACAGTATGTTTATTTATGTATTGTAAAAAATGATGTATGAGAACCCAATAAAGTGATTTTTTATAATAAAAAAATCTACAGTCTTGGAAGCACTCTGAGTTGAAATTGACTCAATGGTAGTGTACGGCCAGTCTAGGAGGAGCGCTGGTAGCATAGTGGGTTGCTAACCTCAAAGTGAGCAGTTTGAAACCACCAGCTGCACTTTGAGAGAAAGAGGAGGCTTTCTATTCCCCTAAAGATTTACTTTCCAAAACCTAACAAGACAGTTCTACTCTGACTTACGGGGTCATTATAAGTAGGAATCCACTTGAAAGCAGTGAGCAAAAGGCAGCCCAGGTTAGGGCAGTCCTGCCTCCAGGTGCTTGGGTAGGTGTGCTCTAAATAGAAATTGAGGTACTAGGGCTGCATACTCATGAGTCATACTCCAATCATCCAGGGGCCAGGTATTCAAAGGACTTCAGAGCCATTCATGTAAGGTCTTAACGAGTTCTGGTTCAGTGTTGGTCTTCTAATCGTGAGGTTGGTGGTTGAAACTCACCAGCTACTCTGTGGGAAACAGAGAGACTGCCCTTCCCTGAATGGCAGTGGGTTTCATTTGGGGTTTAAGTCCTCATTGGGCCATAGAGATTGTTCTCAGTGGGACGGCAGGTCAGCACAGGAAATGTCATGGAGTCTGTAGCTCATGTGATGGGAAGAGCTAGAGGAGGAGACAGACACATGTGCTTCCCACCACTCCATTAGCATGACAGAACACACATGTGGGAAAACATTGGGAGCCCTCCAAGCCAGAACAAGCATTGCTAGAGCCATGTACACCAGCAGTCATTTTTGGAATGGTTAGTGTCTTATGGAGTCCCTGGGTGGTACCCACAGCTAACACTTTCAGCTGTTAAGTCGCAGTTTGGAAGTTTGAATTCACCCAGTGGAAACGTGGAAGAAAGGTCTGGTAATCAGCCTCTAAAAACTTTGCAAAGCTCAGTTCTACTCTTAGATATAAAGATTACCAGGAGTAAGATTCAGCTTTTTTTTCAAATTGGGGTCTTATGGTTAATGACTGGGAAAAGTGAAAATTTGTCTCTTTTTTTGCAGAAGTTAGAGTTTTTTTAATTATCACATTAGCAAATGCAGTCTTATTATAAAATTTTCTTTAGATATAGGTTGGATCATAACTCTATCTTCAATCATATTCTATAGCCAATATAGACTAAAGTCCATGACTTGTGACTTAACAAAGGAGTCCCAGAAGAAGATCCAGCCAACCAAGATAACGAAAGCCTGGGCCAGTACAGAGTGATTTCATGGCCACACTTGCCTAAGAATCACATTACTTCTGTCATGAGGAAGAACTGGATAGCAGCAGCAGAGCACAGATACACTGTCCATGATTGTCTAGCATCATGGCACCAGCCATACTTGCTCTTTCATTCACACATGCCCGACGCTCCCCCTCCTCCCCCTCCCCCCACACCCCCAGCCAGTTCCAGTAACTTGTCAGACGAGGGATGCATACTTGACCCTAGGCTAGTCCATCCACAGATTCTAATGAAGCCTCATGGTTAAAACCCCAAATCTATGTCTCAATCTGGGTGGCATTTAGACTGGCAAATTCCCTCTCAGAAATATCAAGTGGGATATCCAGAGAAACATCAGGCTGTTGATACAGGAAGGATAATTTAGAACTCTGAGGAAAATATACTTTGACATCAGTGGAGCCACCGCCCTTTTGGAGCACTCTCTTAAACAACCAGTGATGTCTGCAGTGAGTGACACGCAACTTGACTGGTGGAGTATTCTTGAATCTTGAGTGGCTTCCCAGATAAGACCCTAAAGCCCCTGAGCCTGGAGGTTTGATTTTGGAGGTTTCCAGAAGGTTTGACCTTGTGCCTGATGTTCCCCTTTCCTTCTCCTACCTCATATGGGAACCGAAAAATACTTTGAAATTCTTGAGTGTTTATGCAGACTGGCAAGGAATCCAGTCAGTGGCTTCTGCAGGGTCAGGATCAACCTCTTCGCATGGGAGGAGGCTCTAGTCCTGACTGTGCATGGCCTGCCCTTCGATTTTCCCATGTCTTTCTGCTTGCTCTCAAATCCCCAGGACCGATAGACCTTTCAAACAAATTTATCCAAACAAGAAAGGAAAAGCATATTCAAAACAAGAAAGGAAAAGTGTCCCTTTCTATCATGAGGATTTTTAGCTTACATTTTAACACCATGGAAACTTGGTGATGGGATCAGATCTTTTCTGCCTAAATATATCCTTGGCTTTCAATTATACAATCTATTTAACCCCAATGGCTTAATATCACCACTGATCAACCTCCCAGATTATTGTTTTCTAGGTGTATAATACCTTCCATTCCCACACGCACAAAAATATTTCCTTCAGCAAAGGCTTTCTGGAATTTCCAATACTATCGTGATCCATTCTGGATATACCAGGGCACACACTCATTTAGGCTCCAATTAGTCTGCACAAGTAAACACCAGGACTTTTATCCCATTTTCCCCACCTTCTGTGAAACAAGCATTCTGTGTGTATCTAGGTGGAGTTAGTGGGGACCTATATGTTGATTTGTTTAATTTTTGTTTTTTCTAATTGTGCTTGTACCATTTGGTTTAGCTATAGCAATGTTGTTTTTGATCATAAGGATCTGAAATGTCAGGATGTGTGTTCCGAGGGTCTGAATGATGCTCACTGAGGATGCTGATGCTTCAAAGCGGTAGGATAAAAAATTTGCCTTTGGACCTGAGTTGCATTTTCTAGAAAGGCTAGAAGTTCAGCCTCTTAGATTTGTGCACACATTTATTTTGGTTCTGACGCAGTGACAAATTGTTAGATCCTCCTGCCCACCCCCGAAGTCTGTAGAATTTATATATTGCAGTGTATTTCTGTAAGCATTCCATTTTAGGCTTGTAAAACAACATTCTTCCACCCCAAACCCTTTACAAAGGCTAATGCTCTTGATTTTGTTAGATAACAAAATAGTCTAATGCCATTGCTCCTTAAGCATATTCAAAAACAGAAAGGAAAAGTGTCCCTTTCTATCATGAGGATTTTTAGCTTACATTTTAACACCATGGAAACTCGGCGATGGGATCAGATCTTTTCTGCCTAAATATATCCTTGGCTTTCAATTATACAATCTATTTAACCCCAATGGCTTTTAAAGTTCCTCTATCTTCACAATGTTTCCCTTTATTTTGGGCCAAAAGAATTGCCTCGGGGCCGTCCCTCAGCTTTCATCAACAAATAGGATGACTTCAAGACAAGCATACATTAGGAAAATCCAAGGGCAAAGGAGTCCCTCTGAGCGCTATTGGGATGTGGAATGAGATTAAAGCACGTCTCAGATTAGGTGTGGTGGCTTTCCACTCTGTCACTCCCCTAGGCACTAGGACTGCATTTTCCACACCTGGGGTCACCTCCATGATAGCAACGACAGCAAAATAGAACGCACCATGAATGTTCCGTAGAAGCAAAGACGATAGCGCTCTTCTTGCTTAATTTCGACACATCATCAGGAGACCCCGATGGCTAGAAAAGGGCATCATGTTTAACACAGTCAGTAGTAAAAATGAGGAAACAATAAGATGGATTGACATAGTGGCTGCAACAAAGAGTCTAAAATTGCCAAAGCTTTTGAAGATGGTGTGGGACTGGGCAATGTTTTATTCTGTTCTTCAGAAGGTTGCCATGGCTTGACTACAGGCCAACTTGATGGTTACACAGCAACCTTCCTTTGGGACTTTTATAAATGCTCACTAAAAGGTTTGAGCTCACTCAAAGGCACTTCAGAAGAAAGACTTGATGATCTACTTCCAAAAAAATCAGCCCCAGAAAGCACTATGGAGCAACAGTGCTGCCCTGACGCACTTGGGATTGCCTTGGATCCAAATCTACTCAACAGCAACTGGTGCCTGGTGTGTGCTCTCCCCTGGAAAGTGAAGGATCATGGCTCCCCCGATGAATGGCTGGCAAGGTGTTGTGAAAGTAAGATGTTGAGGTCGCCAGAAACTTGTGACATTGGACAGCCATTTCACTCCTTTGGGCTTCAATTTGTTCTTCTGTAGAATGAAGTGTTCTGTCTACAGAGAGTCTGGGGTTCTTTCAAGCTCTATCTATTGGTCCATAAATATTTATGAACACATACTGAGTACCCTTGGCGGGAAGTGATGAACTGGGGAGATGACATCTGACAGACCTCCGAGATGTTGTGGTCAGTTGTCCTTGAGTCAGTTCTGATCCCCAGTGACTCTGTGTCCAAAAGAAAGCAGCACTGCCTGGTCCTGCATCGTCCGCACATTTGTTGTGTTTGAGCCCCTTATGGCAGCCACTGTGAAGGGACTCGGAGATGACCAACATGTAATAGTCTGTTGACAGGCAAAAGATGACCTATTATGTTTAGTAAAGATTTTCATTTGATATTGCCCTCAGATGGGTCCTATCTTAGGCCATGCCATACTTCAACTTACCTTTTTAAAAATATTTCCCTATTTGTTGTTATGTCTCTGCCATTCTCAATGAGACACATTGCCACAGCATTAAGTCAAATACTTGTCACATAAAATCTTCCTGTTGGTAAGTGTTGCCAGGTTGGTTCTGACTCATAACAACCCTATGTACAAAACGTTACCAGGGTCTGCACCATAAACACAATTATTGTCATGCTTGCCTCCATTGTTGTGGCCACTGATCTCCTTCTCTTTCATTGACCCTCCGTCCTGGGTGATGTAGTGATGTTGCCAAGTATATTTTATTGCTCAGTATGTGTTTTGATGATTTATAGTTAGTATCTTCTACGTTCATAGATGTGAGGAAGGGAGAACACACATCGTGAGTTTACGTTGACCTTACTGCTATTTAATGATTACCTGGCTAAAAAATGTAAACCTTCAAAATGAAATATAGTTGCATTCTTTTCTTAGTGTTATCATAAAAGAAAACTTTCTTGAGAATCAATCTTAGATTATTCCTAGAGAGATTTATCTATTTCATTTCAGCAGTGGCTTTTTATTTTCTGAGTGCCAATATGTGCTATTTTTCTACACCAGCAGCTAAGCTTAAAGCTTAATGAAGTAGGAAAGGCATTCAGGAAGAGCTAGAGCCAACATCTTGTATGTTTGAACCTGTCTGTTCTGCCAGTGACCCATAGAATGAAGTGCTGTGTCAGCTAATCACTTAGCGGACCACTGCTGACAGACAAATACCTTCTGCTGAGCTTGGAGCGACTGTCACAAAAGCAACTGAAGTCAACAAGGTGGCACACAGTTCTTGTGGAGGCCTAGGCTTATCTTTGCCATTGGTTGGAGTTGTGCAACCACACATAAAATACATTTAATCTGAAAATAGCATACACATAGTAAGAGTTGAAATTACTTTGTTTTGAGAAGGTGTGTTTATAACTACTGGGACATTTTTTTTTCAATGATGATAATTAGCTGATTAATAATATCATAGTCATCAAAAGAGATAGCATGTTTTCAAAACCACGCAACAATAGATGAGCTCTTACATGGCTTTAAATTGGAACACCTAATAATTATAACCTTGCAGATGCAAGGGAAGAACTGTTTTCAACTGTAAACACAAACACAAAAAACAAAACAAAAATTTGTCAGCATAAAACCGCCTGCTTATATGACTGCTAAGCCAGAAAGCAGCTGCTTTCTTAACCGTCTTGTCTTGGGGACAAGGAGGGATCCTGCAAAGCCATACAAGCAGTGGTTTCCAGCACCAGTAGTTTCCAAAGTCTTCTTGTCCACCTGTTCCATGATTTGAAAATTTTAAAAGACATTTCCCCATCAAGTTGTACTTATTAAGTAATTATGAATCCACCCCCATTTTAATGAGCTAAGATATTTATAACTATCAATTATCCATTGTGATGAATGTGAAACAATAGATGTTTAACATCGAATTGTTTTAGTTCCCGCCAACCCTGAAGAAACTTGTCATCAAAGACACAATAAGTTTCTGAACCTATTATGTGATCTTATAGACATTTAAGGATCTCAAAAATGACATATGGAGCCTATTGTTTCCTTCAGGGAGTTCAAGACTGCTAGGAATCTCATATTAGGAAATGTTATGACACATAAAAACTATATGTATGAGTTTAGCTGTGGTCAAAGCATCTAAGAGGCAAAGACTCTTTTATTGAGCTCTCAACTCTGCCCCCCCCCAATTATTTTTTTTAATGTGGAGAATGACAATATTACTTCCTGGTGATGTAGTGATTATGTATTGAGCTACAACCTGCAAGGTGAGAGCAGAGGTTCAAATCTGGTAATACGATGCCAACTTCTAAAACCTATGCTTCTGCAAAGGTTAATTTGACCTCCTAACAGCCATGAATGTGCATACTAATCCAATATCCACAATACAACTCTAGCACCCATTTTTAAAAGTCATAAATTTAATCATATCTTCCTTCCTTTAAAAGACTTCACTATTCTTATAGTAATCACGATAACCCTCATGTGGAGAAGGCCCTGCACAAGCCAGCTCCATCATGTATTAATCTGTCCATTGTCCTCTATGCATCTCACTTTCTGAATTACTTTAAAAAGTTGATATAGTTCACATTCCATAAAATTCACTCATGCAATCTATATAGGGCAGTAGTTTTTAGTATATGTTTAAGGTTGTGTAACTCTAATCAAGATCGAATTCCAGGATATTTGTAGTCTCTAACCCCTCCCCCCCTACAAGCCTCTCTCCCCGCCCCCATAAGCCAAAGCACATATCATGAGCTTCCCATTTCTTTCTTCCCCAGACCCTGTAACTTCTAATCTTTTCTCTCACTGGATTTGCCTATTCTGACATAGATGGAATTATATAATATGTGATATATGTGACTCTTTGTGTGTGGTTTCTTTAACTTAGCATATTGTTTTCAAAGTCTATCAATGTTACTTTGTTCCTTTTTTATTGTCCAACAATTTTCCATTGTATGAATATACCACATTATGTCTATCAATTTTCCAGTTCATGCACATTTTCCTCTAATTTTGGGGTATGATGAATAATGATATTATGGACCCTTGCCTATAAGTTTTTATATGAACATATTCTTTCTTTTGAACCAATACCTATGGGTACACTTTCTTTGTCATATGGTAAATTTATATTCAACTTTTAAATATTTAAACATTATAAGCAGTTTTATTGACATGTAATTCATATATCATATGGTAGTTTAAACATGTTGAAGAGAGTTGGGTAATCAACACTGCAATCAATTTTAGAATATTTTCTTCTTTCTAGTACTTGTTATTAACTCCCCAATTTCTCACCAACCCCAAGAAATTATTCATCGCTATAGATTTACCTACCCTGAATTTCATATGAGGAAAAACATGCAACAAATAGCACAAGAACAATAACAAGACATAGAAAAATCTAGGTTGAAAGTGTATATCTAAATTTCTGAGGAGCTGGTCAACTATTTCCATCAAGCAGGTTTACATAAATGTATATACACAGCATCAGTGGACACAGGTTACATTTTCTCCACATTTTGGCCAACTCTTGTTTTGTCTGTGTTCTTCATTACTAGTTATAAAGTGGTAGCTCATACAACTCCCGCCGCCCCCCATCTCTCTCATGATTCACGAAGGATCACTGGTAATGTTGTGGCTAAACCAAAGGGTCAGTGGCTTGAAGCTACCAATTTCTCTGTGGACGGAAGATGAGGTATCTACCTCCCTAGAGATGTGCAGCATTGCAGCTGTTCTTCTGTAGCTTAAAGGATTGCTGTGAGTTGAACCTGACTCAACAGCAGTGGGCTCCCCCCCTCCCCAAATGACCAAAACTGCTATTGAATTATTTTTAATTCATTAAATTCATACAGTTCCTTCCTGCCATAGGATCCTTGCATGTGCAGCTAGTTTCCTTTTCTCCAGTCTCTTCCCCTATAGCTTTACTTTCTCTTTGATCTCTTTACATTATGACATCCTTAGGGGAGCAGTCTCTGCAATTATAGGTCAAGTCTATTTAATATACAGTCTCATAGGACCATCTAATTCTCACTCATAGCACCAACCACAATTGTAATGCTAAATTCTTTATGTGATATTTTGATTAATGTCTTCTCTCTCTCTGAAGACTCTTAAGTTTCATAAAGGCGGAGACCTTTATGTTGCTTTCTATTGCATTCTCAGCACAGAACAAAATGCTTGATCCATAGCATTTGGTTAGTAAGCATCATTTGAATGAATGAAAGAATAAGGAGATCGATTCTGGGTTATAGAAATAGTTTCAAGTAAGGATATCATATTCCATTATGTATTCCTATGTACTTTCTCTCAATGTATCAATGGTTTTTAACTAATGTATTAGAAAAGGTAAATGGGGATGAAAATCAGACGAGAAGGAAATAGCTATAAGGGTGATGAATAGATATTTTTCAGCAGATTGCTTTTGGACACCTTTGAGGATTACAAAGTAATGGGTTATTACGATTTTAGATAATGTTTGAAAATCAACTAATTTATCTTTCAATCTTATATCCTTATAAATTAATTTCCCTACTATCATTAAAATGGGGATGTGATTTATTTTTAGTGCACTGAAACCCCCCTCTTTTCCACACCCAGATTGTGCTTTTTAAATGGTATTTAGGTGTATTTTCCAAACCTTAGAATTCTTAAAAAAACACAGACACAAATGAACTCCAGTGGTCATTTCTGTCAGAAACCCAAGTTTCTTATCAATTTCAGTTGAATGCGTTAGCTAAGCATTAGATGACATTTACTTATACAAATGGAAGCTCAAATTTCAGGAAAATCCAATCCAACATCCCCTGGTATTTATCATTTCCAATGACCCACGCCAAAGAGTAGCATGCATCCTCTGGCACTCTGTCAGTTCATGGAGCTATCACCTAGCAGTTGGGACTCTTGTTTAAATGCATTGTATCTAGCCAAGGAAGTGGGTGACCAGCACTCCATAGACATAAACAAATAATGACATCCTGAAACGTAATGAGCACAAGCATCCAAATTCTCACTTTACCTGTGGTCAGGTGGAGCCATGGGTAGTAAAGATGAAAACAGCAATACTAAAGCAGGCACATCCGTAAGGGAGATTTTGTTAAATTGCGAAAGGTGGTGGGCTCGTTTTCTTTCTTCGTGTTAGTACACTCTTCATGGTTGAAGGCATGGAGGCCTAATGACAGGAGATGGACAGAAGTGGCCCTTGCACCCTGGAGGTCACTGTGAAGGAGTGTGTGAAGGAATGTGCATCCTTTTCACGTCTTTGTCCCAGTGGACATGGTCCATTGGCAAATCCTGTTGCACTAAGATTTGAGGGTGCTGATAACCCAAACATAATCCAGACATGTGGACATTGTTTTCATGACGTGGGTGTTCCAAATGCAAAAGGCATAGTCTCCCCCAAAACAAACAAGAGTTTTGGCTTCTTTCTGTGCAAAGAGCTTTATATCTGTATATGTTTTTCCTTCCCCAATCTCTAACTCCTCCTCCTTATATTCAGTCTCTCTCCCTTAAATCTCGATTTGGTAACTAGCAAAAATGGCAGGTGTGTTATATACACATCTCTTTTTAACACTTTGTATGTATGAGAGGGTACTCCCCAAACTGGAATTTCCCTCCCCAACGCCACATATTTTAATTTTTTAACAAAACAGCCACATCACCTTCCATGTACCCTCAGTTTACTTAATACGTTTGTCAAATCTGTGATTCCATTCTTGGAAATCTTTTCCAGACTCATCTATTTGGATGGCTGGCAGCACTTTTCTCATTTTTTTTCTTCACCTCTTCTACATCACCAAATCGTTGTCCTTACATGTCACTCTGCATTCATGGAAACAAAAGGGAAGTCTCACAGAGTAAGGGCAAGTGAGTAAGGTGTGTGGGGCAAGAAAAGCATGCTGTTTTTTGTCCCAAACTGGTGCCCAGATATGGCTGTGTAAGCAGCTCCATTGTGGTGGCAAAACCAGTCCCCCTTCTGCCACAAATGGGGCCCTTTTGGTCACACTGCTGGGCAATCTTTTCAGAACCTCTAAATCAGTGGTTCTCACTCTTTCTAATGTTGCAACCATTTAAGAGAGTTCCTCATGTTTATTACGTTATTTTGTTACTACTTCATAACTGTAATTTTGCTACTGTTATGAATTGGGTGACCCCTGTGAAAGGGTCATTCAACCCCCAAAGGAGTCGCGACTCACAGGTTGAAAACCGTTGTTCTAAATAGAAAGCTCGATTAACAGTCTGAATCCCTGAGCGAACTCCAGATCCGCCATGAGTCGAGGACACCTTCACCCATTAGGGAAGTTGACGGATGTCCAGAATGAGCTTTGTCATCCGTCAGCATTTCACCTTTTTCGAAATGAGAAAATCACTCTTACACTTGAGTTTTTTCCACAGAGTTGTCCTTGTAAACTGTGTTCAACATCGCAGCAGTTTCGGCGCCATTTTTTCCTGAGCAGGAAACAAAACTTCAAAGCTGCATGCTGTTCTCTTCAATCGGCCATGGCAAAAGGAAAGAGTTTTGAGCAAAACCGCTTTTACAAAAATACCCACCGTGACCAGAGAGAACCTTCCCTGGTGACACCCCATGGGTGCATTAAGTCAGAGCAAGTTGCTTGATGCTCGTCTATCGGGAAAATCTTGGGCTACGAAATCACTCCACTCCACTCAGTACAATCCCTATTTTTTTATGGGTATGTTACCTACAGATGCAGTCGAATATGAAAACAATCTCGAACATATCCCGGATAAGATGGATGCTCCCAGCTCAGGTTGCCCTTGCATGTCCATTCTAACTCGGTGAGAAGGTTTGGGGGACTGTAGATCTTTTCAGTCGACTACAGTCTCATCTTTCTCTTTCAAATTGCTTTTGAGCTTGAACCTGTGACCCTGCAGCTAGTAGTTCATTGGTTATCCCCACAGTGCCACCAGGCCAGGCATAGATGCACACAAATCACTTCATACACTTTTTATGGGGAAGGCAATACTATTTTTGTCAGAAACAGCTTGAAGATGAGCTGGAGTTTAGAATTGCTTGTCTGTATCAGAAGCTGTCAGCCTCTGATACAAACAACATGGGTTCAACAGGCGCAGTTGTACAGCAATAATTACCATTTATTATAATAAAGATATAGAGAGCATAAGAGAGAAAGGAACAGTAAGAGTCAGACACATTTTCACGTCAGGGTGACATGCTTCCCTCCGCCCCGCTTGGTGGTCCACGTGGAGAGAGAGAGTGGGGGAAGGGATTACATGACGAGGGAAAGCATCTCACGCTGAGTGGCAGGAGAGAAGCAGGAGAGAGAGAGGACAGGAAAGAATCTCTATCCTATGTCCCATCCTTATATACCCTCTGGAGCCATGCCAGGCCCCTAATTACAGCAAGGACATATGTCACAGGAAGGGGTTGTGCCATATGCACACATTTTAGGAAAGGGAGCTACCAGGGTCCCATGTGACAAGACCAGACCCCAGATTCCTGGATGTGGCTTAACAGATTACACTAGAGGTCATTAACAGTAGCATGTGAATCTACCCACAGGCTTCAAGGGGAGGGAACCATCATCCTAACAGCAGGGGAGTCAGTTCTGTTGTGAGACAACATGAAGGCCTCAGATAACTGGGAACCACAGGGAGAACTTACAGGGAACCACCGGGAAGCTAACTTACCTTCCACATCAAATGCTGGTAAATAGTTTGCTTGATATTTTAGAGTATGTAATTGTGGAAAAGTTCTCTCTTCATTGCACATGTCTGAATGGACGTGGTGCCCTTAACCTGTGTCTTCCCAGTAGTGGGCTCAGCCCAGTTAGCTTATCGCCCTCTGCACCTCTTCTGGACTTTAGTTTGGGCACCTTTCTTGACACTGCTTCTCTGTGATTGGCTGGGCACCCTTTGTGATACTGCTTCTCTGTGATTGGCTGGGCACCTTTCTTGACACTGCTTCTCTGTGATTGGCTGCTCTACACTGCAAATTCCTTCCCATGCTCTTCCCACCTGCTTGACCCTGGCTCTTTGTATCTCTCTTGGCTTCCATTTCTCACTATCCTTAGCAGGCTGGCCCCAGTATCTGGAAACCTTAAGGAGTGGGGTCAGACAGATATTCCAGGAGGTCCTTCTAGTTTGCATTCTGGACTCTGCCCCTGAGGGGCCACCCCATACTCCAGCTGCAGCAGATTTCAAAGAAGCACAAATCTCTTTTTGGGTGACTTTGGAATCAGAGCGTCTGGATTCACAGGTACATCAATTCTTCTCTCTCCAGAGAATGCAGAGGGATGAAAGCCACTGGCAGCGAGTCCTGTGGCCACTCTTCACGCTGCCATGGAGGGAACTTGTCCTGTACAACAGAATGTAGATCTGATCCTGCTGGCATTCCCATGGTCCTCACCTTCTCTTGGATGTAACTCACTTCGTATTTAGTAAAAGATGCGGCTAAAAGAGAGCTTTCCCTCCCAGATTGGCTTTCCCTCCCACTAATGGACTGACCGGGCATCCGGTACTACCAAGGCACAGGTATGAGGTTGTGTATGGTGTCAACTGACCTCTAATTATACGATGACTTTGCCTCGAGGCAGAGAAATGACCAGCTAGCTGGTCCATGCAGTTTCAGAAAGAAACGGTCAAGTCTTAGGATTGAGTTTTGTCGTTGTTGATCAGGGCCATTGAGTTGGTTTGAATCCCTAGTGATCTCAGGTAGAAAAGAAGGAAACACCGCCCTTGGCTGCACCAACCTCACAACACCTTCTATGCTGGAGCCATGGTTGCAGTTATGGCGTCAATCCGTCTTCTTGAGAACAATCCTCTTCCTCACCCTGTACTCTACCAAGCATGATGCCCCTTTTCCAGTGATGGGTCTCCCCTTACATGTCCAAAGCAGTGAGACAAAACCTCTCCTCCCTTGCCTTTAAGGAGCACTCTAGCTAGTGAGTTGTAATCAAGAACCGTGGATTTGGCTTTGGTTTAGGACAATTTGGTACTTAAGGTCCTATGGCAGCTAGGCTGTGCCAGGATTCTCAGTTGTTTGCCTGTTAAGACCTGGTAATACCTTATGATGAGCTCTCCTTGGAGTGTGGTCTGCTTTCCATATAAATGAACGTGGGGGAAAAACGTGTTTGCTTTATGCTGACTCTAGATCCTGCATCTGGTTTGTCATTTGACCACAGGCTTTTGGGGCTTGAGCCAGCTTCCTGCTGTGTGGCCGGCTGACTGGGGAGTTGTCAGCAGTCTGCCATCTTACATGTCAAACTTGGATCCGCGTGCCTCTGCTCTCTGATCAGTCCCTGAAGCTATGGGAGGCAGGAGAAGTCTCCAGCCTGACACCTGACTCAGAAACTTGCTTGCCCATGTTTTCTATGTGAAACTTTCCCTTGCTGGATTTATATAGAGAGAAAGCATCAGTGGTTTTGCGTTTTTAAAGGACCCATGTAAAACAGGTGCCTGCCAAGGTTAAGACACAAACATTGTTGCTACCTGCCACTGACTCTATTACACTACCATCCGGACCACAAAGCAATGCCTAACTCTCCTCTCTAGTGTCCACAAACCAAGAGCTAGAGACTGATTTCTGGAGGCCTTGCAGATATATTGGCAGCCATGAGACGCGATCCCATTGTTCCTTGCTCCTGATCCAGACCAGATTTCCAACAATGGCCTGATAAGTTGTTCTAGTAACCCTACTGAGGGTGTGAGGGGTGCTGCATAGAAAATGCTGAACTTAGTTTTGAAAAGATACAGCATCTGGGGTCTTAAAGGCTTGAAGGTAAACAAGTGGTCATCTAGATCAGAAGCAACAAAGCCCACAGGGAAGAAGCACACCAGCCTGTGTGACCATGCGGTGTCGAAGGAATCAGCTCTCAGGTATCAGAGAACTAAAAATTATATCATTATAAATGAGGGGGAGTGCAGATTGGGGACCCAAAGCCCACCCGTAGGTGAAGTGGCGTTTCCTTACAGAGGGGTAGCAGGGAAGAGATGAGCTTGTCAGGGTGCCGTGTAGCCACAATCAAATATGCAACTTTCCTCTAGTTCTTAAATGCTCCCCCCACTATCATGATACCAATTTTACCCTACAAATCCAACTAGATTAGGAGATGTGCACTGGAGCTGGAACATGGGGAATTTCAGGACAGATGATCCCTTCAGGACCAGTGGTGAGAGTAGTGAGATTTGGGGTGTGGAGAGAAGGTGAAGTAGAAAGGGGGAACCAATTGTAGGGACCTACATATAACCTCATCCCTGGAGGATGGACAATAGGGAAGTGGGTGAAGGGGCACATCGGACAGTGTATGATATGACAAAATAATGATGAAGTGTTCATGAGGTAGGGGGAGTGGGGAGGGAGGGGAAATATGAGGAGCAGATATCAAGGGCTTAGGTAGAAGGAGGCTGTTTTGAGAATGATGATGGCAACAAATGTACAAATGTGGTCTGCATACAATAGATGTAATGTATTAATCCTTATGGGAGTTGTATGAGCCCCCAATAAAATGATTTAGCAAAAAAATAAATGCTGGACTTACAAGAAATCCAGAGTCAGTGCTGGCATCTATTCCACCAGAAGCTTACAACTCTAAGGAGGAATTGCAGAAACTCCTTCTACCTTTGCAGAGCTCAGAGTTAGCAGCAATACAATCTGATTAGCCTTTAGATTTATGGTTAGCAGCCGAAGAGAAACTAATTGAATGATGCACCTGATACTATTTTTATTGGTGTGATTTTTGTTGCTTTGAAGCCAGGTGTGGCTGATTCCAAAGCCAAGAACCACTATTATACTGGACTTTTTCTTTCCAAGGATAGAGCTGATGCCTGCTCTCAAAGAGGGGCACTTCCTAAAAGGGTCTACGAGTAGTTTTATTTCTGCCTGTGCAGCCTTTGAGTTATCCTTTGACAAGTAAGGGGAATGTTGTCATGAGGCCATGAGAAAAGCAAAGAATACTTCAGGTAGAAGTAGCAGACCCTGAGGTGGGAAAATAGAGTGCATGTCTAGGGAGTGTGTGTGTGTGTGTGTGTATGTGTGTGCCCAAGGGAAGTAGCTATACTGTCTCTCTAGGAAGGAATATTTGTCTACGACACAAACTAGAGGCAAGGACTGATGGTGGTTGAGTGGTTTTACAGATTCTTCTGGTGTGCATTACTTACATGTCCCCAGGTTTGACCTGTGAATTAGGCCACTGCTTCCCACACTGTCTCCTGTGGGATTTCCATGGTCCCACCCTGGACCTCTGCCTCATGATCCCCTCATGCTCCTGAGGTCACTTGCCTGTAGTAAGCCATGCCTCCACACATGCCTGGGTCTTTGCTCCAGAACCACTGTCTACCCTAATTCTCAGTCCTCACAGTTCTACCAATGGAGCTGCCTGTCCTGGTCACCACACTGTCCTGCTCTGGTCCACTGTTTATCTGACTATTTAGTCCCTCATGATCCCAGACCCAGCTGCTTGGATGCCAAGTGTCACCCCACCCCCCTCACAATTTGTACACATGGCTGGGGTGGCTGGATTTGGTGGCTTGGGTGTCTGTTTTGTGCCAGCTGTTCTTGTGAGTTCTGAGAACACAATAAAGACAAAAGAACCTAAATCCCACCCACTGGGAGCTAGTCTTGTGTGTTAGTCCGGGCAGGGGTCTCCCCATGGCTCCTCATTTCTAGGGCTCAGGGTCCATCTGCAGTATTCATTGGTGGTAGAAGCATCTCAGCACTAACTAGCACTCAGGATGATATTTGAGTATAAAACATAATTTTAGTTAGAAATCTAACGGGTAGGAGAAAAGCGTAGAATAAAATTTAAAATCATAAAGTAGCCTTCCTGATCTGATAGAAATCAGTAGAAACCCAGAGACCATGGCCCTTAGACATTCTTCAAACCTCAAACAAACCCAACCCCGCAATTAATTTCAGCCAAACAATTATTTTTTTTTTACTCCTGCCATCGAGTTAATTCTGACTTATAGTGATTCCATAGGACAGGGTACAACTGCCCCCAATAAGTTTCTGAGACTGTAATTCTTTACAGGAGTAGAAACCACCATCTTTCTCCCACTTAGTGACTGGTGGTTTTGAACTGCTGACCTTACAGCTAGCAGTTCAATGGTTCATGTGCTCCTCAGAATAGTCAGCCACGGGAGACCAAAAGGGCAGTGTTTGCCATGAAACAAAGCTAAGAAGGCAAGAAAGGGCAGGACAAAGGACCAGGAGAAATGAGGGACCCAGGAAGTAAGGGGGAGGAATTTTGTCATTCGGAGAGGTTTGCAACAAGTGTCATGAAGCAAAATATGTACAAATTATTGAATAGAAAATGGATCTTCTCTATAAACTTCCACCCACTTCTCAATAAAGTGTTCAAAAGGAAATCTGGTTGATTCATGCCAATAAGTTAAAAACATAGGCAGCATTATTGCATTCTACTGGCACGGTGACCAGATCCATGATTCCTTTAACATACACTGACAGTCACATGATGCCCATTGCTCATAAGCTTATCAGCAGTCTCAAAATCATTTGGGAAATTAAACTTTACTCCTGAGGTAGCAAACAGCTTGCTGATTAATTTAGCAATGAGCTAATTATAAATAGCTTCTCATAATTAGTCCAAGGCAGGGGGTTTTGTTTCATTTACATCAAACATGTCCATCATCAGATATCTTTTGGGCTCAGAAAGCACTCTCAGCTTTCCTGTTGAAATGAACTAATACCACCTGAGGAGACAAAGCAAGAATTGTACAGATTGTATTTTCACTCATTCAAAACAAAATAAACTCTTACTATGTGCCAAACCTTACTAGGTATGGAAAACCTGTCATCTTTCAATGAGAAAAATGAGGTAAAGTGCTTTCCTCACAGAGAATATGGATCGAAATCCAAAGGGGTCTATCCTATAATGTCAATTAAGGGAGAAAAGCAAAGTCAGGTAAGGGACTGTGGAAGGCAGGGATGAGGGTGGAGTATTATTTTTGTGTGGTGTAGGAGGTCTCTTTGCAAAGGTGACATTTGAGTGGATAAAGTGAAGGGTTTAGCGCACGGAGGTCTCTGGTAAATATAGAAGTCTCTGAGACAAAATGCTGTGGCTGAGGAGTAGCTGAAGAAGAGGAAAAGAGATGAGAAGAGGGAGGGGTCAGATCATCAGCTAGTTTAGGGCACCGAGTGACCTAGAGGGTTATTGCAGCAGATTTAGCCAATACAATGTGTTCCACGAGTTCTTGACTGCTGCTTCCATGAGCATTGAATGTGGAGGCAAGAAAGATGAAATTCTTGACAACTTCAATCTTTTCTCCATTTTTCGTCATTGTTCCCTAGTGACCCAATTGTGAGGATTTGGGTTTTCTTTACATGGAGCTGTCATCCGTACATAAGTTTGCAATTTTCAAAATGAGTTTTATTGGCATATACTTCAGGTATCATACAATTTAACCATATTAAAAAGATTTGTGTAATCATTGCCACAGTCAATTTCAGCAGATTTTTTATCAGAAGAAAGCCAGCTTCTGGTACATGCATCATGGGTTCAATAGGCGCAATATAATAATAATAATGACATTATTTATTATAATAAGGATAGAGAGAGCATGAGAGTGAGAGAAACATTAAGAGTCAGACACATATCACATCATGGTAACATGCTCATCTCCGCAGATGGGGCCATCCACGTGGAGACAGTGAGTGGGGAAAGGGATCACATGAGGGAGAGGGACCAGTGCTGAGGGGCAGGAGAGTCAGGAGAGAGAGGGCCTCTATCCTATGTCCCATCCTTATGTACCCTCTGGAGCCATGCCAGGCCCCCCCAATTATAGGCAAGGACATATGTCACAGGAAGGGGTTGTGCCATATGCAAGAAAGGGAGGTGTGCAAGAAAGGGAGATGCGCCATATGTAAGAAAAGGAGGTGTCGGGGGTCCCATGTGACAAGACCAGACCCCAGACTCCTGGATGTGGCTAAACAGGTTACACTAGAGATCATTAACAACAACATGTGAACCTGCCACCAGACTTCAAGGGAAGCAGAGCCATCATCCTAACAGCAGGGGAGTTAGTTCTGTTGTGAGACACACAGAGGTCTCAGATAACTGGGAGCTTCAGGGAGACTAGCTAACTTAACTTTTGCACCAAATGCTGGTAAATAGTTTGCTTAATATTTTGGAGTCCATAATTGTGAAAAAGCTCTGTCTTCATCCCATACATTTTCTTCTCATATTCCTTCTTGTTAGTTCCCCATTCCCCCCCGACTCCTCAAACTGCCCCCCCCC
>PVJH01008494.1:0-21756 GCA_004026705.1 Nesogale talazaci | reverse complement strand
AAAAAGAAAACAAACATTGCAACTTTAAATCGAGTCAAAGAGAGGTCAAATTTTCAGGTACCACATTTTAACCTAATTACGGCTGCCACCCACCACTTTGTCATTTTGTCATAGTGTGGTGGCTAGTGTCTTGATGCGATGCTGGAAGGTATGCTACTTGTATTTCAAATGCCAGCAAGGTCACCTAAAGTGAACTGGTTTCAGCTGAGCTTCTAGTCGAAGAATAGGACTTGGCTGCCCAACTTGGGAGGAAGGAGCCTCCGAAAACCTTACACTTGGCATTGAAACACTGTCAGATACTGAAGGCCTAATAAACAGAAGCAGTGCCAGAAGATGGACCCCGTGGATCAGAAGGCACTAGAAATGTGACTGAGGAGGAGCTGCCTTCTCTAAATAGAGTTGACTGTGGTGATGTGAATGGAGTACAACCTGTGCGAGTGAAGCCTTCAGAATCTTTTGCTGATCGAGTACATGTCAAGAAGAGAAGAAACAGTAGCAAAAATCGAGTTAGTCAGAACTTGAAATGCATGTGAAATGGAAAGAATAAAGATCAATATCCCAGGTGTTAGCTGATATGGACTGGTATTGGCCATTTTCAATCTGAAATGCTGGGAATGGCATTGCATTCATAGTAAAAAAATGACATTTCATGAAGTATTCTGAAGTACAGTACATTCTGTGATCGGATGATATCTATTCTCCTTCAAGGAACTTCAATCTTACAGCTATTATCTAAATTTATGCACCAAACTCAAAAGCTAGTAATGAGGAGATTCAAGAATTCTGTTGATGTCTTTAAGTCTGGAATTGATGAAATATGCAATCAAAATGAATTGATCATTAGTGGTTATTGGAATGCAAAAGTTGGAAATGAAGGGACAGGGACAGTTCTATTTGAATGGTTGAATGGAAGCTGGAGAGCCAATGATAAAAATTTTGCAAGACCAATAATCTGTTCATAGCAAATACTTTTTTTCCAACATAAAAGCTGAGTATGCATGTGAACTTCTCCAGATGCAATACCCAGAATTTGAATTGACTACATCTGTGGGAAGAGACTAATGAGTTGCTCAATATAACTAGGTCAGGAACAGCATGTGAACCAGACCATCAATTGCTCATATGTAAGTTCAGGTTTAAAGTGAGGAAAATTAAAATAAGTAGCTGAAATACAACCTTGAGTTCTTTTTTTCCTGAATTTCGAGAACATCTCAAGAATAAGTTTACTGCATTGAACACTTATTGTCAGGATCTGTGGGATGACATCAAGAATATCGTTCACGAAGAAAGCTAATGGTCATTGGAAGAGACAGGAATGAAAAGATCAAAGTGGGTACCAAAAGAGTCTCTGAAACTTGCTATTATTGTAGAGTAGCCAAGGCAAATGGAAGAAGTGATAAAGTCAAAGAGCTGAACAGAAAATCTCAAGGGCGACTGAGGAGACAAAGTCAAATACAAAGGAGTTTACAAGGCCTAGCCTTAGGAAACCAAAAAGGAAGAACACATTTAGTATATCTTAAACTGAAAGAATTCGAGAAAAAATTCAAACCTTTAGTTGCAATATTGAAAGACTCAATGAACAAAACATTGAACGATGCAGGAAGCAGTCAAAGAAGATGGGATGATTACAGAGTCACCGTACCACTTCAGAAGGTAGCATATGAGCAAGAACCAATGGTGCTAAAGGAAGAAGTTCAAGCTACCCTGAAACAATGGTCAAAAATAGGGCTCCAGGAATTGATGAAATACCAATTGAAATGTTTCAACTCTCCGATGAAACACTGGGACGCTCACGCGTCTGTGCCAGGGAATTTGGAAGACAGCTACTGGGTTAACTGACGAAGATATTCCTATTTGTACCCATGTCAAAGAAAGGTGACCAAGCGGAATGTTGACATTATAGAACAACATCATTGATGACACATGCAGAGATCGTCCAACAATGGTTGTAGCAGTGCACTGACAGGAAGTTGTCAGAAGTCCAAGCCAACTGGAACAAGGAACAAAGTAGAACAAGGAACATCACTGCTGATGTCAGACGGATCTTGGCAGAAAACAGAGACTCTGCAAAGAAGATCATGTGCATTTTATTGACTGTGTAAAGGCATTCAGCCATCAAAGTGCCACTGCTTCTGAAGAGGTGAGAGCAGAGATGGTGAGACCTCTGATCAGGGAGGCAATTGTGCTGAGTGGCAGCAGAAAGAGCTTGGGGTGTTGTTCCTGGGCCGATTTTCACGTTCAAGGTAAAGTGAATGAGAGGGAAGAGAAGAGCTGAGGGAGAGAAGGAGCAGGAGCATGTGGCCTACTGGCCAGAGGGTGATACAGGTGAAGCTTTGACAGCAGGACAAGAATTAGTGGGTTGAGGACTGGCTCTATGTCTGGCACTGCAGTTCCAACCCTGGTTGTTGTGCCACTTCATGATCTTGGCCCCAGGTAGGCTCCTGCGAACCCCCTCCACTGTGTCCACAAAAATCACTTCACCACCACCCCATTCTCATGTCTCAAATCTGTTCATGTTCCTGAAATTCAGGTGAGATAGACTAAAGGTCATATTTGACTCTCAGGGATTATTGTAACTTTCTTCCACTCCAGCCTGAACTTACATATGAGCAACTGGTGATTTGTTTCACAGTCAACTCCTGACTTCATTGTAGCTGCTCATATGAGGTTCTCCATTGCCTCTTCCCACAGGCAGAGTCAGTGTAATTTCTGGAGAAGTCAATGTCTATGCTCCCCTTTGTGTTGCCGAAAATGATATTATTCAGCAAGAAGTAATGGGTCTTACAAAATTCCACCATGGACCTCCAACATTGTTTTTGTCACCATGTCCATATATTCAAATTACTGTTCCTTCCTCTTTGTCTCCAGTTTTTGCCTTAGCCAATGCTGATCAATGCATCTTGCCTTCATGTTTGATCAATTTCAGACTGAAGATGTTGGTAGAATTCTTCAAATCCTATATCGCCAGGTTCAGTAGCAAGAACCCTGGTAGTGTAGTAGGTTAGAGTTCGGCTGTTAACCACAAGGTCAGCAGTTTGAAACCACCAACCCTTCTGCAGGAGAGCAATGAGGCCTTCTGCTTCCGTGAAGAGGTGCATTCTGGGAAACACAGTCTAGGACAGGGGTCGGCAGACTCTTGAGACTGAAGAGCCAATGCTGTCCCTCCTATTCACTTTAAAATCACTCAAGAGCCGTAAATATGTTTTTAAAAACAAATGAAGTCACCGTGATCTGAAATAATGACCTTCAAATGTTTTTAATGTTACTTTAGAGCAGCACATTTACATTGAAAGAGCAGCATGTGGCTCGCGAGCCACAGCGTGCCGACCACTGGTTTAGGACAACTCCACAGGGCTCTACTCTTTCTGTAGGGCTTCTATGAGTCAGAATCAATTCAACAGTGAGCTTGGTTCTTGGGGTTAGCTTTAGTGGCTGGTACATACATTTAAATAATAGTTGTATTCCCTGGATTTCCTTGTATACAAATAGATATCATCCGATCACAGATAGCACTGTACTTGAAGATAGATCTAGACACCATTCCTCTTTTGAATCTGTCATTCCTGCCACAGGGAATCATGGTTTTCTGATTCAAAATGGCCAAAGCCAGTTCATTTGCACTCACTCATGCCCATAATATCAATCCTTGTGTGTTTCATTTCATTTTCTACAGCTTCCAGTTTTCCTAGATTTATCCTTAGTATATTTCAAGTCCTGATTATTAATTGATAGTTGCATCTGCTTCTCTCAGTTTGAGTCATGCGCCATCAGCAAATGAAAGTCCTGCAGGCTCGGCACCTTCAGGCTCTGCTGCAGCTACATCTTCGTGGCTGACTGTACTTTGATAAGGCAGCTCTTCCTCAGTCTTAGTTTCAGAGCCTTCTGATCTGTGTGACTCATTGCTGGTACTACCTCCGACAATGCTCAGCTTCTCTGTGTGAGGTTTGCGATATATGACTGAGGTTTGCAATATATGACAATGTTTTGCTGTTTTGCAAAAACAGAAAAGGTTTTCAGTGGGTAATTCCTCAGAAGTGGACAGCCTATTTCTTCTTCATAGTTTGTTCTTAGTCTGGAACCTGCTGGAACCTGTTCACAAGCCACCACAGAATGATAAAGAGTCCATATGATACAATTCAGTCATAAAGAAATGAAATCTTGATTTTGGTGGATGGAGCTACAGTATCTGACACCTGGTCATTTGATTTCCATCTTGGCCCATTCTGGATTTGTTGTAGCTTTAAATAATTCTTGCCAGAAAATTTCTTTCTGGCTTAGTTTATTATTGATGTTGGTCTTTTCATTCTTCTTTTTAGGAATATACATGTGTGTATACATGTAGTTTGCATTTCTTACCAATTTTTATTATTTTTGGTCTGTTTTCCAGTGTATGATGTACAGAAGGGGATATCTAGACAATCTAGATGCACT
Source organism: Nesogale talazaci (assembly GCA_004026705.1). Taxonomy (NCBI): domain Eukaryota; kingdom Metazoa; phylum Chordata; class Mammalia; order Afrosoricida; family Tenrecidae; genus Nesogale; species Nesogale talazaci. The sequence goes on along the minus strand of PVJH01008494.1, from coordinate 17,325 downwards.
AGCTTATCACGGATGGCGGAGGAGGGGAGGTTGAGGGAAACTGGGAAGCAAATAATGAATGCCAGAGTGGGGAGGATGCTCTAAAATTGATTGTGGTTATGTATATGCACCTCTTAAAATACAACTGAGCAATGGAAATGTATGATATGTCAATTTTATCTCAATAAAACTATTTAAAAAAAAGAGAGTTGAAGTTTGATACATTCTACAACATAGATGTGCTTTGATGACAATACAAGTCAGTCACAAAAGTATAAATACTGCATAATCACACATTTATGGAATAAATATATAGAAGCAAGTGATTACCATGGGAAGTAATTCCTAGATGGGGACTTTTGGCTTTAAAGAGAGTAAGTTTATATTAACTATAGTGAAATAATTTGGACAAATTGGTTGCCCAACTTGAAGAATGTAATCAATGTATTCACCTCACAAAAGACAGAACAAAGCAAAGGATACAACAATTGATTGCAGAAACATAAAATTTGATATTTCTATATGAATTTCTAAAAAGTGTTTTAACTTTGGAAGAATTGTATTGTTAATAAAATTAATAGCAATGTTAAGATTTACAGAAAAGTTTCACAAATAACATAGAGAGTTTCCATGTACCCTTTGCCCAGTTTCCACTCTCTAATATTTCCATGGTTTAGTGGTACAAGTACATTAACCTTGACATTTGTACATGTTAACTAAACTCAAGACTTCATTCAGATTTTATTGAGTTTTCTATTGCCTTTCTGTTCCAGGATCCAATTTTCATATTACCTTACATTTAGTTGTCATGAATCCTCAGCCTGTGACATTTTTTCAGTCTTTCTCTGTTTTCCTTCGGATCTTGATTGTCTCAAAGAGTACTGGCCAGGTATTAAGCGGAATGCCCTAGTTTGATTTGTCTCTTGTTTTCATGACCAGACTAGAGTTGTAGGTTTTGGAAAGAAGACGTTGTACCAAGGAGTACATTATATCCACATAACATCATTAGCAATGCTATCCTTTGTTGCTTGAATAAGAGAATGCTGCTACATTCCTCAATCAGAAAGTGACTGTTCTTAAGCTTTCTAACAGTCTGTTCTTTGGAGTTTGGGTTGTAACCTTTATGGAAGCAAATTATCAAGTCTTTTTCAGCACTGCTGTGTGGACTTGAACTGCTCACCTTGAGGTTAATACCTTTCTGCCAAGAGAACAATAACCATTGGCAATTATGGCCTTTGTCTTTTGTTCACTGATTACAACATGAACAAAATTACACCACTCCCTGGGAAGACACCACTCTCCCTTCATTGTCGTTGGGTGTTATAAAGATTGTTGATGAATCTGTTATCATTTTTCAAGTAAATCCAACTGATATTTGACCCAAGATATGACTGTCTCATACTTTAAAGGGAAAACTAGTAGCATAAAACCCGAAAGTGATATAATCTGTTTTTGTTAGGTGCCGCTGAGTTGGTTCAGACAGATAGTACTGTAGGTAGAACAGAACAGAACACTGTCAAGTCCTGCACTATCCTTATAATTATATTAAAGTTTGCGCCCATTGTTGCAGCCATCATGTTAGCCCATCTTTCTCAGGGTTCTCCTCTTTTTCACTGAATCTTCCCTGCACCCAGCTTGATGTCCTCCTCCAGCCTGTTCTCTTCTGATAGCACATCCAAAGTACTTGAGATGACGGTTTCCTACTCTTGCTTCTAAAGAGCATTCTGGCTGTACTTCTTCCAGAAAGATTTCATTTATCTTCTGGCAGTCCATGGTATAGTCACTGTTCTTTGCTAACATCATAATTCAAATGTTTCAATACTTCTCCGATCTTCCTTATTCATTGTTCAGCTTTAAAATTCATGTGAAACTGTTGTAAAGACCATGGCATGGGTCATATGATTTGACAAGATTGTAAATATTATTTGCATGCTATATCGTTTAATGATGTTTGGAAATTTCTGCATTCTGTTGGGTTGTCTTTCTTTTGCATGGGCATAAGCATGGGTCTCTTCTAATTGGCCAGGTAGCTGTTTTCCAAATTTCTTCATAGAGGCGGGTGAGTGCTTTCAACACTGCTTTCATTTGTTCAAACCTTTTTTAAAAAATAATTTTATTGGGGTCTGGCTCTTATAGCTATTATACCATCAATACATCATCTGTATCAAGCTCATTTGTACACATGTTGCCATATTAATTTCCAAACATTTTCCACTTGAGCCCTTATTATAAGCTCCTCTTAAAAAAATCTCCTCTTTCCCCTCCCCCCCTTTAAAAAAATAAATCATTTTATTGGGTACTCATGCATCTCCCCTCACAATGCATACATACATCAATTGTATACAGATCTCATTTGCACACATGTTGCTATCATCACTCTCAAAACATCCTCCCTCCACTTAGGCCCCCAGTTTCCCCTCCCCATATTTCCCTTCCCCCCCCATGAACCTTTAATAATTTACAAATTGCTATTTCATATTGTACACTGTCCAATATGTCCCTTCACTTACTTCCATGTTGGCCATGCCCCAGAGAGGAGGTTCTATGTAGATCCCTGAAATTGGTTCCCCTTTTCTACTCCACAATTCCTCCACCCTATGAGAACAAAAAGCAAAGAAGATTATCAGAGAAACTGAAGAAAATGTAAGCTCTATGTCTGATGCTATAAGAAGAAATAACATCAGAATTATTGGCCTGCCGGAAGAAGTCACAATAAAGAAGTCATCTGCAGCAAAAGTCAGAGAATTCCTGGAGGTAAACTTCCCTAGCTTAATGAATGAAAACCAGACAACCATTCAAGAGACTGAAAGAACACCAACTAGACTGAATCCCAATAAGAAGTCATTGAGACACATAATAGTTAAACTATCCAGCTTTGAGGAAAAGGAGAAAATCATGAAAGTGGCTAGGGGGAAAAGAACAATCACATATAAAGCTTCCCAAATAAGAATATGCTCAGACCTATCAGGGGACACTATGAAGAAGAGGAGAGAGTGGAGTAATATATTCCAAAAATTGAAGAAAAATAATGCAAACCAAGAATATTCTACCCAGATAAATTGTCTATCAAGCTAGATGGAGAAGTAAGAGTTTTTCCAGACAAGGAAACACTCAAAGAATATGTTAGAAGAAACCCAGCGCTACAAAAGATCCTTGCTGACCCAGTATGAGCAGAAGAACCAAATGCATCAACATAAATAGGAGAACATCAGATAGAACAACCTCACCCAGAGGGCAACAAAGAGAAAACAACCCTGAAAATAGGAATGGCACAACGGTGGAAAGAAATCATGAACGATCAACCCTCACACACACATCCACAACACACTGAAAAGAAAGAGAGGTAGGGAAACACTCAACACAAAAGGTAGAAGATGACTTCACACATTCCACAGTTAGAGATAATAACCCTCAATATCAATGGACTGAACTTGGAAATCAAAATACTGCAGCTAGCAGACTGGCTTAAAAAACACAAACCATCAGTCTGTTGCCTACAAGAGACACAAGGCTACATATCTAGACTACAGACAAAAATAGGCTGAAAATCAAAGGCTGGAGAAAGGCATACTAAAAAAACAACAATTCAAAAAAAAAGCAGGGGTAGCAATCCTAATCTCAGATAAAATTGACTTCAAAGTGCAAACCATAAAAAGAGATAAGGAGGGATACTATATAATGCTCAAGGAAAAGATAGACAATGAATTAATAAGCATTGTAAACATATATCCCCCTAATGAGAGACCCGTTGAATATGTAAATCAAACATTCCTAAAGATGAAAAAAGAAATCACAGCCTCAACAATCATAGTGGGTGACTTCAATACACCACTCTCTGAGAAAGACAGATCACAGGGAAAGAAACTCAACAAGGAGGCTAGAAATTTAAACACTGCAATTAGACAACTTGATTTGGTTGATATCTATAGAGTTTTTCACCCAAATAAAAAAACAATTCACATTCTTTTCATCCCCACATGGAACATATTCGAAGATAGACCACATACTGGGACATAAGGTGAATCTACGTAAATATAAGCACATTGATATCATACAGAACTCTCTCTCAGATCACTGTGCCATAAGGTTGGAAATCAACAAAAGGAAGATGAAGAGAACTAGAGAAAATAAACGGAGAGTGAATAATTCTCTATTGCAAAAGGAGAGCATACTGGCCCAGGTCAGAGATGAAATTAAAAATTTTCTAGAACCAATGAGAATGGAAACATGACATACCCAAACTTATGGGACACAACAAAGGCAGTCTTAAGAGGAAGTTTCATAGCAATGTAGGCACACCTGAAAAAGGAAGAGCATCTCATAACTGATATGCTGGCACAGAACTTATAATGACTAGAGCAGAGTCAGCAGGACAACCCCACTAATAACAAAAGAAAAGAAATAATAAAACTCAGGGCTGAGATTCAGGAGAGGGAAAATAAGAAAACAATTGAAAAATTGATGCCTATAAAAGTTGGTTCTTTGAAAGGATTAACAAAATTGACAAAGCACTGGCAGACTTAACCAAAGAAAGGAAGGAAAAAATTTCAATAACAAGAATGAGGGATGAAAGAGGGGCCATCACAACTGACCCTAATGAAATTAAAAGGAAAATGAAATTACACAGTACTACAAAGAACTGTACTCCAGTGAATTCAACAACGTGGAAGACATGGACAAATTCTTGGAAAAGCAGTCTCTTCCTAGACTATCCTCATTGGACATCAAGAAGCTCAACAGACCCATAACAAGAGAAGAAATAGACAAGGTTATTAAGGGATTACCAACAAAAAAGTCATCCGGACCAGATGGTTTTACAGAAGAATTTTACCAAGCATTCAGAGAAGAACTGATATCAATTCTACACAAACTTTTTCAAAATATAGAAAAAGATGACAAACTTCTGAACTCTTTCTATGAAGCTAGCATAACACTCATACTGAAACTGGCCAAAGATTCCACAAGTATTGAGAACTACCGACAAATATCCCTAATGAACACCAATGAACACACTTAGGAGTATTCAAGCATTTTAATGGGTATTTCATCAATGATAAAACTCATGTATTAGAATTGGCTCCGTAACAGAAGGTTATTTTGCATAAATGAAAAAGTTAAGAGAAGTGGAAAAAGCAAAAAGGAGACAAAATTATTCAATTTTTTAGAGAAAGTACATGCTGCTCAGACCAAGAATCAAAGCGACGACTATTCTGGTATCAAAGTCTTTTAGTATAGTTCATCATAAAACTCATGTACTGCCAATTTTCTTCTACCTAAATGACCCAAGACTAGGTAAGACCATGGGTGGGGGTGTCTCCTTGCTCAGTAGGGCTCTGACATCTTCCTTTCTCCATTGCAAGTTTCAGTTTTAAAAAAGAATTATTGAGTACCCAAAATAGGGAACATGGATACTATGCTGAACAAGCTGGACCTTGCTGTTTGGGAAGTTACCAGGGAGATTAAAAAAGACAAGTCAAAGGACACTTAAAACACCTGTCACTAGTTATGAGGAACAATTTGTTGGTAGAGACCCAGAAGGAGCGCTATCCTCTACATGGGGGGAGGGAAGCATAGGGAAAGAAGACCACTGGGCCCCCGGGAGTAGGTGGGGGTTCAAGTCCAGAGTGATATCAGATAAAGGTAGAAAGGTAGAGGACAGAGGGGGGGAGCTCATGACAAGCCTTTCCAATGTTTTCATAAGTGTTCTTCCCCTAGAGGTCCCCCTGCCTGGGGAAGAGAATTAAGCCCTAGGCAATTACTTGGAACATCACTTTCACATGCCTTGGAAGAAAGGCCTGGCAATATGCTTCCAGAAAATCCTATGAGAGCCCTCTGTAACATACACTACCACTATCTGGAATCAACTCAAATGTGTGTGTGTGTATGTGTGTGTGTGTGTGTGTGTGTGTGTGTGTTTAAATTCTTCAAAGCAGGATGAACTGAACTCCAATTGAGGGAGGTATGAATGGGCGGGACCAAGTATACTCAGGACCACCTTCTAGATAATGGGGTCCTTGTCTGGAACAGTGGGCTGCCTGTCCTATGTGCCTATGGTAACCCCCACGAGCACTACATCTTCAGCGGCCAAAGTGACTGCTTCTTATCGAAAGCCTAGGAAAAGGCTTTCGCCGTTCGTTCCTTTTCACTTCTAGCCCATAGAGCTCCTTTCTTTGCCCTAGCCTCCCCTGGGGTGGCAACTAGGAGGCAGTTGTGAGGTAAATATCGCCAGGGCAATCAAATACTGCAGGGATACAGAGAGAGGTGCCCGGAAAATGGCACCATTTCATCCTCCCTGGGTCTAGAGGCCCAAGGAAGAGCCGAGGGGAGGATGCCCGTCGGAAATGGTGTATTCTTGCGTGAACAGGCAATGGTGTTTTTAAAAAGGGAAGGTGAAGAAGAAAAGAAATGTAGCTATTTTTAAAATTTGGTCTTTTCCCTCCTTCTTACCTTTTCCTCTCCTTTGTTGCTGGCTTTTATTCACAGACTCATTTTCTCCCTTAGACATTTTGGCTTCTGACGGCAGGACACATTTATTCTTCCTATATATATATTTTAAGGGAATCATGCAGCCCCCACATCCCCAGCACTTCCCACTGGTTCTTCCTGGTAGGAACACCATCCTTCTTAGCAGCCTTCATGGCAGGGGGAACTGTAAAGAGCTAGTGGCAGATGGCTACAGACACTTGTCCTTTGGGCTTGAAATATGCTGATGGAACCTCTCACCTGATAGGCAGCTTTTTATGCTTCTGGGGACAATGGAGTCTTCAGGGTTTGGGGCAAAGAGTGTGATTCAATACCTGCATATTGGCCCGGGCTTTGGGAAGGCAAGACATTGGGGCTGTCTCTGTGGAAGGGTTGTGAGCAAGTCTTCTGTTTTGGGCCAGGAGCATCTGAACCTGTGTTAGCACAACCGCTTTGGAAATGTGGTGGGGAATTCATGAGCATGACTCTCCCAATCACACATCCTCTGGAGGCTTTGTTTTACACATTCCACTTTAAGAAAACCCCAGGATGGAATAGTCATGTTACCATATAAGTTTTTTTCACAACCATCTCTCAAGCCCAATTAAATAATGGTAATAATAAGATTGTGACCTATACCCTTTTCAAAGTCATGATGAGTCATAATCAATCAGAAAATGTACTACTTCGTACTTCTACATCCCCAAACAAACTACCTGCCATCAAGTCCATGTGAGTTGTCATGACTCTGTAGAACAGGGTGGAACTACTCTTGTGAGTTTCTGAGATGGTAGCTGTTTATCGGAGTAAAAAGTCCTGCCTTTCTCCCGTGGAACTTCTGGTTTTGAATTGTGGACCTTGAGGATCACAGCCTGTGTTAGTCAGGGTGGAGTAGAAAAACAAAATTCATAGACACTCCTATGTGTATGAGAAAGAGCTTTATATATAAGAGCAACTGAATATTGAGAAAACATCCCAACCCAGTCCAGATCAAGTCCATAAGTCCGATATCCACCCATATGTTCTATACCAATCTAAAAAGTCCTCTTCAGGGCCTGAGCCCTGGTGGCGTAGTGGTTGTGCGCAGGATTGCGGCCCACTGGGATGGAGGTTCAATTCCAGCAGTGGGGCTGGGCCTCCTACTCCCATCACCGGACAGCAGTGATTGCCCCCCCCGCCCCCCAAAAAAGTCCCCTTCAGACTCACACCGTACATGCAGTGATGCCAAATGCAGGAACACCCAGGCCAGTGGGTGGTAAGTCTTTTGGTTCCAGTGGCAGTGGAAGCTTCTCAGCACTGTCAGAGGTCTCCGCATGACTCCTCCAACTCCAGGGATCTAGTGTCGTTCCATGTATCTTCTTAACAAGTATGTCTCATAGAGAGTGTGCGTGTGTTGTGAGTTGGAATTTAATTCAGCAGATCAGTGAGTTATTTATTCAATGAGCTATTTATTTCCTTAGCACCTCCAAATGAAATCATCACACTGTGACCTAAACTTTACCCCTTCACCCTTAAGTCTCAAAATGACAACAGATTGTGTAACTACCACACAGCCCCAATGTATCACTATGTCACCAGAGCTAGCTAGAACTTACTATATTCAAGACATGGTACTAAAATATGAACTGGCTCATTTAATACTTAAGATAATCTTAGGAGAGAGAGTGATGGTTAATTAGCCTCTGATACACATATTTATTGTGTTTGGATGCCATTTATTTGGTTCTTACCCATAGGGACCCTATGGACCCCATCACAGACTAGAACACTTTCTGGCCCCATGCCTTCCTCACCATCCTGGATAAATTTGAGCCCCGTGCCACAGCTCCTGTGTCCATCCATCTCACTGAGTGTCTTCCTCTTTATCACTGAGCCACTGAGTTCATTTCCAACTCAGGACAACCCCATGTATGAGAAGCGAAACTGCCTCACTGTCTCCAGGTTGTGACCTTCAGAAGCAGGTTGTCTTTCCAGGTGTCCCTGGCTGTGATTGAACTGATGAGCTTTGGGGAACACTTAAGAGCTTAGTCCTTAGCACCACCCAGGGACTTCTATGCAGTTGATAGGAAGAAGGAACCAAAACTTTTGTTGAGTGGCTTTTCCACCCCATGAGTCCTCATAAAAACTCTGTGATGTAGGCTTGATTTTCCCCCTTGTTAGGGGAGGATGAGAGGCAAAGCTCTCTCATACTTTACAAGTTAAGTCATTGCTTAAGATTCTAACTCAAGACCAGACCTGACTCTCAAGGCCTTGTGATTTGGGACCCCACAGTGTGAGTCTGAGCCTTCTTGTTAGTGTCCTCTATGATGATCACTTCACTTCTCTGTAAAGGATTCTAGGATGACCCTGTCTTTCTGGTTTTGCAGGGTTGTGGAAGAAACCATGACACAACATAGGGAAGTGCTTCCTCAATGTCAAGGTGCTATCCAAATACCAGAAGGATATTATTATTTCCCTGCCATGGAGGGAGGCACGCCTGTGGGTGAGTTACTGACAGATTTACTGCAGGGATTTACCTGACTGATTTGTCTTTACCTGGAGGAGACCATGACCCGGTGCCTTCCTCTCAGACTGAATTGTTGGTTTCACAGGGACAGAGGGTGCAGGTCACATGGTGGGCACTTTACATGTGTGAACAAGGGTGGGGTAACCTTGAGAGCAAGATGAAAAGCTAACTTCACTGTGACCCCCTTCATTCTGGCATAGAGGGGCTTCTGGGGATGACAGACTCCATGCTGATCAGCAGTTTGACAGCATCAGGAGGTGCTGCAGGAGGAAGAGGAAGCTTTGTCTTCTGTTGAAGATTGACAGTCTGAGAAACTACAGGGGCAGGACTACTCTGCCCTACAGAGTCTCCCTGAGATCAAGAGAGCTGGAGACAAATGGCTACTTCTGTCACTTTTCCACTTTGTGACTTTTAGTAAGTCATGCATGTACTCTCTTGGTGTCTCTTGAGTTTACTTAGTAAAAGAATAGCATTTATCTGTCTCAAAGTCTGCTAGGTAAATATCTTCAGTGATGTAGACAGACTAAATACAAAATACACATATAAGAGGGTAAGTCAAAAGGCACTACTACAAAAGAATAGCAACCTTTATTAAAAATTTGATCAAAATGTAAAGCAGTTGACTTTTTTTTTGGGGGGGGGTAACAGGTTGTTGGTATTTTATGTATTCTCCCTCTAGCTCTACCCATGTTTAAAGATGATATTTCCATCTCCCGCAGTCTTCCCCCAAGAATTCTGTCGTCTTTATATCAGGTCAAAATGGTAGGCTTGGTCTCCTCGAAGAACTCAAATCATGTCCCTTGACAATGTCTTCTGAATTTTGGCAGCATGAAGAAGTCTGAAAGGGTGAACTGAAGTTTCCAAATCACATTCTCCCAAGACAGCCCTTGCTACCCATGAAGAATAAGCAGGTGACTCATCCTGGGAGCAAAGCATTCTTTGGTGTACACTTTCCTGACTGAGGCAGTTTTCAATTTTCTTAAGGCTTCTTCAAAACAAGCATTATGATTATTTTCATATCTTACACCATTCTCTGTCTCCCTTCACTCACATTTCTATTGTTTGCCCCCCTCTGGGGTAGGATGTATGCCAATCATCGTGCTCATTTCCTCCTTTCTCCCCCAACCTTCCACCTACCCACTTGGTATTCTTACTCCCACTTCTGTTTCTGAGGGGTTTTTCTGTCCTGGATTCTGAGTGTCCAGTGCTCTTATATATACCAGTGTCCATGTTCAGGTATAGCTGGATTTGTAAGGTAGAGCTGGGTTCATGATATTGGGGATGAGGAAGCCTCAAGGGACCAGAGGAATATCATGCTTTTAATTTTAAAGGCACAACACTAAGACAAGTGTATGTCCCAGAAAACATGTCTACCGCTATCCACTGATCTCAAAGACATGGCTAAAAGCATGAACTGAAATCCTCATAGCAATATCTATTTTATTTGCCCCTGTGTGTGTGTCTCTCTCTATTTCTAATGATTTCTCTAGAGATTTAATTTAAGGAATTGACTCACATGATGTGGGAGATTGGCAAGTCTAAAATCCACAGGTCAGGCAGCAGATTTGAGGCTTCTTTAGGTTTATGTCTCAAGAGAGAAAATATAGGTGATGGAAAGAGACAGTGGGAGGGGGGCTCTATCTGCTGTCACATCTATTTAGAGTCTGCAGGCAGACATTTCTGGAAGGAAATTTTCTTCTCCATGGATTGTTTATAGCATGGAACACCAAATAGCCTAGTGTGTGGTCAAACCACTGGAAATGATGATCGAGCCAAGTTGACACAAAATGGATCATGACCCGATCCTGTAGGCTTTTTGTGAAGATTTAATGAGTCAGTTCATGCACAGCTCTTCGTGCCATGCCTACAGCAAAGCAAGTGCTATAGAAGTACTGACTGCTTGGTTTTGACCTCTCTGAACAGCATGTGTAGGGGTCACCCGAACGCCACACAGGTACACTTTGTGCCACAATGTGTCACAATGTAAAAGTCTCCAGAGGAGTGGCATCCCTTATCAATAGCATTATTCATGGGTCATACTGGCATTGCATGTGACTAGTATTTCCCTGTCTAGGACAAGAGCTACTGCCAGGTCTGGTGAGGGGTGAGGCAAGATGCTGTCCAGTTTGGCTCACTTCCCCAGCCCCACTTCTCACATGACATAACCCCTGTAGCTCCACATCCAGCCACGTTCAATGCTTTCAGGGTCAAATGTGTGCAGATGTGCTCCTGACAAATGCAGTTTGTCACTTGTTTTCCTTTCCCTCGGCCCACCTGTTAGCTGACTTACATGGATGCCTCCCTCACATCTCAGATGAGATATCCCTTCTCAGGTAATTTTTTTTATGCCCTTAGACTGGTTAGAAGAAGAGTTAGAATGAACCAGGCACTAGAATCATAGTTCCAGTTAAAATCGATACTTTGAAAGCTCAACAGGATCATGACACTTGGTAAACAGTTTTTGAAGAACTTACCAGCTTTTCTTTTAAAACAAAAATGACACATTCTTTTATATGTTTTCTTTCTCTCTTTCACTACCTACCTCTTGTGCCAACTCTTGCCAAATCAGAACTGCCTGCCTCCATACTACCCAGTCAGACTGGTGCTCTGAACTGGCAAAGCCTCCCACAGAGACTTACCTGGGGTAGCTAGGGAGGGCAGGGCAGGACTGGGCCAAAGTCATGGTGAGGCAAGTAGAGGCGGGTAAGGTCAAGCTGTATGGAAAACAGACCTGTCTTTCTCTAAGTTGATTGAACCTGAAGGTGGCGGGACTCTTACCTATCAAGAGTGATGGGGGACTTGTAGTTAACTAGTTGTGTGACCCTGGCCAAGTCATGTGTCTTTTCCAAGAGGATACCCATGGAGAGTCAGGCTGATGTCCATCAAGCACCCATTTGGGCACTCTGATGCCAAATGCTTAGGGCTTCACAGGTATTGCCCTGTACTGTCATAGCAGCAGCCTCATGAAGAAGGGGCTTTGACTGCTTCCCTGAAATTCAATTACATGCCCCAAACTACAACCTGAATCAAGAGCTAGGCTGAGATTTGAACCCAGGTGGTAGGAAAACCGGTAGTTCCCACCACAAGGCTCTGCTCCTCGGCAGGCAATGGGACTCAGCCATAACATCCTTGTGCATCATAAGTGGTACAAATGTCTCAGTGTTAACCAAAAGTTTGGTGGTTCTAGTCCACTCAGAGGTGCCTTGGAAGAAAGGTCTGGCAATCTACTTCCCAAAACCAGTCATTGAAAACCCTCTAAAGCACAGTTCTCCTCCGATGCACATGGGGGCACCATGGATCAGAGTCAACTCTGAAGGCACCTGGAGAAAAAGAACAATCCACGGCAGCAGTTGGAAACCACCAAAGGAGTCTTTGTACTCCCGCAGAGATACAGTCTCAGAAACCCACAAGGGCAGTTCTACCGTCTCCTGCAGGTTCCCAGGGAGACGGAATCAATATGGTGGTGGTGAGCTTGGATTTGGGATATCCAGGATATCACTCAGGATTGGGGAGAACTGTGTTCAGTCCTTTACTTTGCCTTGAGTGTGGCTGCAGCATCCTGGAGACCAGTATGCTTAAGCTCTGCTCGTGTGCTGGAAGAAGGGTGCACAAGCCAGGCAGAAAGAACAAATTTCTTTCTGCAACAGTTTAATGTCAGTTTTGATGCCACAATCTCCATATTCAGAGTTAGAAAGCCAGTCAGAAAACCAAGCCCAAATTTCCTTTTGGTGGTCTGCCTCTCTAAAGCACTGTTATTCATTATTCATGTTGGCTGACGTTGTGTACTTACTGCTTTTTTTTCTTCTTGTAGACATCGGGAAAATGAATCGCTCTGGCTTTTTCTCTGTGGTTTTCTGATGTCCTGGCATGCCTATACCTGAAAAGCGTAACCTGAAATCTTACAACGTCAGAACCATATCTTGCAAATGAATGAATGAGTGAAGAGGCAGACTGATCATTGCCTGAAAGCAGCAGTAGCAACAACAACAACAACAACATGCTTCTCTCCCTTTTTAAAGCTTTCAAAGTGTGTTTCTTTAACACAACAGTTATATTACCATAATTATTATCTGCTTGGATTTGAACATAATATTGGTGGGGCATGATAATTCATGGGCTTGTGGAGTGCCTTTCTAAGAGGGGAGCATTTTCGTATGTTACCACATGTCTGTGTCTCTGTGTGTGTGCAGTGAGCAAGAAGTAGGCAGATAGCTTCATATTGAAAGCCAACCAGGGGCACTAGGTATTGCCAGAAAATCAAGGGAAGACCAGAGAAAAAACCAGAAACCCTACTTTTATAGATTCATGTACTTTATGTCTTGGAGACAAGATGCCACCTTCCAAAAAGACACAGTCTTCGCATAAATGCTAATGGACACAGTAGGTGTATGTGTTAATGTTGATTCTGGTCTGACCCTCCCATAATGAAATCATACTTCCATATCATATGAAAAATAACCAATGAAAAATCATTGGTTTGGACATCTACAACTTGGATTTTTGCATTTCTTTAACTGTTGATGGTTCAATCTATTTGGATCCCAATGACACAAGGAATGTTCCAGTACCATTTATCTAAGGATGCTTATAGCTGACACGGCTTCTTGTGTGTCTGCTCTCTGTTCTCTCTCGCATCTGCTTGTACCTGTGTATAACTTAATCTTCTGCCTTTTTGTTTTCTTTCTGCTCAAGTGAAACACAAGAATGCCGAGATTTCTCCAGGACACACCTGTGCACTCTTGCAGAGCAGCTGATCTTGGGGGAAGGCTGGTTTTGCCACACAGGTGGTGATGGGGAGGCCTCGACAGGCTCCCGGATAAAGAGTGGGGCAAAAACAAGCTAGCTGGGGCGGGGGGTAAGGGAAGGAGACATCCAACAGGGTATTTAGCAGCTGTTGATTAATTACTCTGAATGCCAAAATGTAATTAGGAAGCCAAATGACATGGAGAAGTAGAATTTAAACATTCTCTCTCTCTCTCTCTCTCTCTCTCTCTCTCTGCTGCTGCATGCCATTTTTTCTCAGGCAGTATTTCCCCCCCTTGACATCATGGTTAAGGGTTGACATCAAAATTTGACATCAAAATTAAGGGTTAAGAGAGCCCCATAGGCTATACCTAGTCAGGGGTACATGCCCCCACATGTAAGTGTAGCTAGTTTTACACTGGGGTTCAGTCCCTCCCAAGTTGTGTGGCCCCATCTGTCCCAGTTGTACATCAAAGTCTCTGAAAACTAAGCGAACCCAGGATTCTTATTTTAGGAACTATTGCCACAGCAAAGGGCCTAAGTTGTGGGGTTTGGAGTGCAAACTCAGGTAAGAGCTTTGTTGCGTTTTGTGTTTTTGATAAATGTGCGTTAGAAAGGAAATGGGTGAATTATTTAATATTTCTGATTTCCACTTTCAGCTTAGAGCACTGAACATGCCCCGAACATTGTTTTATTTTCTGTAGCAGTGATATGAGGAGGCTTACTCAATAATTTGTTCCCCATTAGCAATCCACTTCACATATTCTGTCACATAAGTTTTGGCATCTACAATTGGGGATGATTCCTTAATGCTGTGATGAATGGATAAATAAACAAAAAACCCAGAGATCATTTCCACTTATACAACATTTAAAAAATATTAAAAAAATTAGATTTCATGTCAATGTTAACATTTAAACTGTTATCTGAAAATTGCTAGCTTTTGCTAGTAATCAACCAGATGCAACTAAAAGAATAATGATAAATATGTTTTATCATTATCCATCAGGTTGACCAAATTAAAAAACCCCACCAAACTCACTGCTTCTGTGTAGATAGCAGCTCACAGAAATCTTATCCGACAGGGTAGAACAGTTCCCATTGGTTTCTGAAACTGTACCTCTTGATGCAAACAGGAAGCTTTATCTTTCTGTCTCCCAAGCAGCACCTGGTAGTTTCAAACCATTGGCCCTGTGGTTAGCAGCTGACTATGCAACTACTACTCCACCAGGGCTCCTTCGACTTGACTAAGATAAAAAATAACTGATTATCTCTAGTAGTTGGAAGGTGTCTTTTCAAATATATCTCAAAGTTTGAAATGCTCATGATTTTGACCAAGGGACTCATTTCCAGAAGTTTGTTCTCAGTCAGTTTTTCATCTCAGCATCATTAAGCAGAGTGAATATTGTAACATAAGGAACATGTCTACTTAGCAGGAAATGATTTAAGTGAATTTAAGTGAATATTATATCCACCCCCCTGCCAATAGAATGTAGACTAGTGCTTAATTCACCAAAAGGAGTGCATGTCCTGAAATTGGTTGTGGTGATGATTGTACAACTTTTCTCAACAGGGTTGAACTGTTAAATTGCATGATATGTAAATTATATGCCAATAAAACGGTGTTGGTCTGGGTAGACAAGAGAAACAAATCCATAGAAACTCACATATGTATAAGAGAGAGTTGTATAAGAGTTGTATATGTATAAGAGAGAGTTAATTGTACATTAAGAAAATGCCCCAACCCAGTCCAGTGTAAGCACATAAGTCTGATATTAACCCCTATGTCTGAGAAGGAGACTGTAGGTCTGGGTTGATTGATCTGGAAAGACATCTATCATGTATCTAAAGTGAAAAGGAAATTACAGAAGCGCGTTTAAAACAGTATCCTGTCTAGAGAGATGTGCTCTATTCACATAGAATGGATCACTAGGTACTGGAAAAGGGGCTACCAAGGGCTACCAATCCTTTACACCTTTTGGAACGGCTTAAGGATTTTCTTTTAACTGTGAGAAAGTGTTTCCCCACAAAAATCACCCCCCACAACAACAATCAAGACAAAAGAAAGAATCCGAGGAGAAGTCTAGTGCAACTCTTACTTCTGCTGCCGCCACTAATTTCTCTCATTTGTAACATGACCATTGAATTGGAGACATTCAACGTCTGGTCTGCTAAGTAGTTCCACGGGCCTGGGCCACTTACAGCGCGGACTAAAGAAAGAGGGCAAGATAAATGAGCAGGTGATAAACCCTGTGAAGATAGGCTACACATGGGTGGAGACCGCCATAAATGCACACTAATCTATTTAATGAAATCATATATGACAGGCTGGTGAATTGAATATCATGTGAAAATAAGGTCGTTCAATGTTAGCGTAAGCGATAGGCGCCGCCGCGGGCCAATGGGGCCTGCATTCAGGCTGTGGGAAGCATGCTTCCCTCCCCACTTCTTTTCTTTCCGAGAGACCCACGGGTGGGCAAGAGAGACTTTCAGTCTACCTGGCCTTTATTTGGGACGGAGACCTAGATGCTATCATGTAAAAATATCCCTGCTAATACATATTAAGAGGTGACACGCTTCCTTTTTTTTGTGTGTGTATGCCTTTGTGTCATTAACCTGAGAGGGCTCGAGGGTGGGGGACGGGCAGGGGGGAAAGGAACCCAGACCCCTCCCGGTGTATAACTAACAACCTCCTAGTGGGATTTGTTTAGTGTGAGAGAGTGATTAGTACTGTTTAGTGATTAGTAATTTTCTCCCTCAGGTGGTTTTTCTGCATTCCTGGAGAGATCGTGTACACAACGCGGCTGCCAAAGCTTCGCGGAAAATGCCCCGCTTTCGAAAACAGTGTGTGTGTGTGTGTGTGCCTTAAACAACCATTTTAGTGACTTTGACAAATAAAGTGCTTTCATATGGAATCACTCCTTTTATGTCCTATAAAAATCTCTGGTATGGCAAAAAGAAAAAAAAAAGGCTCAGGATGCCATCATTTTATACAAATGGTGCAAACCTATTGGTCCCAATGCCATCCACAGCGCACTCTTGCATCCTTTCTTTCTTTTCCTCTATTGGTTCTGGAAAGTAGGCCAAGTCTATTAGGCTAAGGAGCCCTCAGGGCCTTTTTGGTCTTCTTTTTTTTTTTAAGGGCCTCTTGTAGAAATGATGAGATTGAGGCAGAAAAGTGTAGTTTTTTTCAAGTCAACAACAACAACAACAACACACACACACACTACTGTAGAGATCTACAAAGTGAGACATCCTCGAAGGAGAGCCAATTCCAGACTCTAGTAGGAATCGACTGTTGTTTTGGCTTTTGTCCTCCCTCCCTCCCCCACCTGGATTGAACCTATTTACCACAAACAAGCCTGTATGGCCTCAGGAGTCTCCCACTTAAAGTTCTCCCCAATGGATTTCGTTTTCATGAGCCCTGGGGGAGTAGGGATAATGTATTCGGCCATGATGCGGTCGGCAGTTGAAAACCACCCACCGCTAAGCCAGGGAAAGCTGGGCTTTCTGCTCCGCACACCGTCTCAGACCCTCACACTGTCTGTCCGACCCTGTCCTGCAGGGTCGAGAGGAGTCGGCATTGAATCGCTGGCAGACAAGCGTTTTGGTTAGTTTCGAGTTTGAGTTGTGAA
>PVJH01008493.1:0-85312 GCA_004026705.1 Nesogale talazaci | reverse complement strand
CACTTGGAAGCGCGTGGGCGATTGTTTAACTGATTACTATGAAACTTTTGGGCCTGAACGTATCCCTGTTACAGCCTTTTCTTATTATAACTTAATTAAGGAAATTATTGATGTTAAAAATGATGACTCGCGTGCTAGTCGTGTGGTCGCTCAAACTGAAACCATCCTGAAAACGGCTTCCAATCCGGAATTAAGGTCAACTTTACAATTTATTTCCCTGGAGGATGAGCCCGAGTCAAGTGTAGGGGTGGAACCAAGTCCTAAGCTGCCTCTCCCTAGCAAAAACCCTTTTAAATATCCAAGTTTGCCTGATCTCCAGCGTAACTCTTTTGAAGACGCCAGTCCTCAAAAAACAAGTGATAAACAGGAAAAAACCTAGGACCGTTTAGGAGCCAAGCCCAAGTCAGGTACCGTCTACGGCGCCTTTGGTCCTATTGAAAATCCAGATGAGGTAGACTTGGATGATTTAGAGGAGCAAGCCGTTCGCTATCACGAGCCTGAGTGATACCCTCCCCCCTATTCTGCAACCTTCCCCGTGTACCCCTCCACGCCCATGGTTCAGAATGGCGGCAGTTTCCCGCTGCGTCCTGAGGTTCTAAATGGCGGCATTTTCCCTCCAAACCCTAGGATTCAAAATGGCGATGTCTTCCCGCCAAATTTTCGTACACAAAATGGCGGCGAATTTCCGCCACGCCCCACGTTGGGCGCCAGAAATGTCCCGGCCAGCGGGACATTCACACGTGGATCTCTGGGTCCACAGCCTGGAAGACGAAGGTGGGCAGGGGACGCGAAGAATGGAGGCAAGACAGGATTCTGATCAAACTTTGTTTATTGGGAAAAACTCAGGGTATATAAAGCCAATGGTCAGGAGTGAAGGTCACAGCTTATGCTAATGAGGTAGAGTCAACAGGGGCCAATCCTGGATGAGTGCCAAATAAGGGGAAAAAAGGCGCATATGTTAATAAGGGTGATAAGGGGTGAGTCTTTCAGCCAATAGTGGTAAAGGTTTATCCGGAACATCACTGTAGCGGAACTAGGTGTCCTTTGTGCGTCTGGTGGTCTTTGCTCAAGCCCTGGGGCGGAAGGGATTGTTTGCAGAGCAAACAATGCCCTCTGAATCCAGCTCTCCACATGTGTCCTTCTCACTGGGCCCAGAACTCCATCTCTTCCCACTGTCTGCACAGAAAGTGGATCTTTCGCCTTGGTTCGCTTTGATGACTACTTGAGTCCTAGTCTCTGGTTCACAGCTCTCCTTGGGGGCCTTTCATCTCCTCACTGGGCTTCATTTTCCGCATCTTTGAGATTTCTTTTGCCTGATAAATTCCCAATTTTTTTTATCAGAACTTAAAATTTATGCTCACATCGGCAGCACATATACTAAAATTCGAACAATACAGAGAAGATTAACATGGCCCCTGAGCAAGGATGACACGCAAATTCATGAAGCATTCCATTAAAAAAAAAACCAAAACTTAAATTTTACAGAATAATAAAATACTGGCCTTAGTAGAGAGTCTGGGGCCTTAAAGACAAACAAGTGGCCATGTAGCTAAGATGCAACAAAGCCCACATGGAAGAAGCACAGCTGCCAGGTGATCATGAGGAGTTGAGGGGATCAGCTATCAGGCATCAAAGAGCAAAAAAATCATATCATTATGAATGAGGGGGAGTGCAGAGTGGGGACCCAAAGCCCATCTTTGGACAACTGGACAATCCCTCACAAAAGCTTCTCAGTGAGGACATGAGCCAGTGAGGGTACAGTTTGGCAATGATGAAACATGAAATGTTCCTCCAGTTCTTAAATATCCCCCGCATATCATAATCCCAATTCATCTTTACAACTGATACAGATAGGAGCTGGAAACACAGGAAATCCAAAACAGAAGAACCCCCCAGGACCAGTAGTGAGAAGGGCAATAATGGGAGAATGGAGGGAAGGTGAAGTAGAAAGGGAGAACACATTGCAGGGATCTGCATGTAACCTCCTCCCTGGGGGACGGACAGTGGAGAAGTGGGCGAGGGGAGACACCAGAGGGCTTAAGATATGACAAAATAATAATAATTTATAAATCATCAGGGATTCATAGAGAGATGGAAAGGGAGGGGGAAAATGAGGAGCAGATACCAGCGACTCAAGTGGAAAGCAGATTCTTTGAGAACAGGGAGAGAATCAAATGTACAAAAGGTGCTTGACACAGTGGATGTATGTGTGGATTGTGATGAGAGCTGTATGAGTTCCCAATCAAATGATTAAAACAAATTAAACTAAGCAAAAAATAAATACATAAAAGTTAAATTAAATATTAGGTACCTTCCTCGAGCACCACTAGGCGCTAAGTACTGCCCTGGTCCTTGAACACACACTCACTAACTCCGTACTGCTTGGCAGTCCAACTTGTACTTGGTTGTCAGGATCCTGAGGTGCAGGGGTGTAAGTCAGATCTTAACAAAGGAGCCTCCATGTTCTCATCCGCCTTCTCTTGATGCACATTGGGCACCACTGAATCGCCCTCCTTGCTTCCACGTTTACCTCATGGCTTCCATGTTCCACACAACTGATCTTGTGACAATTGACATTGGATCCAGTCACTGCCCTCTGCCTTCCTGGCACACAACTTTACTTTGTCATATTCTGTAATACACCATTCAACTCACTGCCACCAAGTCCATTCTGACTCATAGCCACCCTAGGGGCAGTAGAATGGTCCCTGTGAGTTTCCATGCCTGTCACTTGATGGGAGTGGATAGCCTCATCTTTGTCCTGAGCAAGCAATAGATAGTGGTTTCAAACTACAGCGCTTGAGGATTGTGGCCAGAAAAGAACGGATCTTTTGTACAGGTCTTTGTTGAGGACAGCATTCGAAGACCTTTATAATAGTTGGAACTCTTGTAAAGTTCCAACTTTACAATAGTTAGAACTCCTTCACTCATAATAAATTGAGTCCTTATAGTTTATTTTCATAGTGAGAACAATGGAATGTTTACTTAATTCCTTTCCAAGAGGCCTGATCGTAAAAGAAAATTCTAGTGATATCGTACAAATGGTGACTTATCTCCCCCCCCCCATCCCATTGTGTGAGTGTAATATTCATACTGTGTGTTCACAAAGTACCATCTTTCTTTCTTCAGGAAAGCCAGTACTTATAGACTTCAATGATTCATCCTAGAGCAAAGGTAGAGAATGTTTTTTTCTGAAAAGGTCATTTGGATGTTTCTAACATTATTTGAGGGTCATACAAAATTGTCAAATTAAAACAGCCTGCTACATTTAATTAGCTCATCCCTCATGTGATGGCTGAACAGCTTCTCTTTGATCAAATATATGATCTTTGCTGGTATTGAAGATTTTTCAGGCCTTATACCGCCCATGGGCCAGAAGTTCTGTTCCCCATCCCTATCCTCAGCATCTAGAAAATGTCCCTGGGAGATTGGCTTGTTTGGTAGACCTTCAAAGGCATTTCTCATGCCCAGCACCAACGTGGTGGGTCTAACCGTGGGGCAGGGGAGAAGAAGAAGCTGGCACTAGGTACTTCACACTAACATCACCTTCAGTACTCACTTCCTTGGAGTCCCTCAGTGGTACAAATGGTACAAATGGCAACTATCTACTAACCAAGAGTTTGGCAGTTCAAATCTCCCCAGAGGCACATTGGAAGAAGAGCCCACTGACTGATTCCCAAACTCTATGGAGCCCGATTCTTCACCATGAATTAGACATGGTGACAGCTGATTACCCATTTCCCAGGGAAAGCTGTGCTCTCTCGTTCTCTGCATCACTCTGGCCAGGGGGATGTTGGACTTAGTCACGTCTGAGTCTCATTCCCATCTCCAAATTTAGTGTTGAAATCAACTCCATTGACCTGCGTAAAGACATGTGGGGAGAGGAGAAAGGTGCTTTCCTGCGGAAAATAAAAGTGTTGTTACCATGAAGGAGCATGAGATGCTAGAGAGGCAAAAGTAATGTATCTCCCTTACTGGGTGCCCTTGGTTCAAGGCACCAGGATCCTTTTGGATAGGGAGATACTTGTGGAGTGCTTACTTTGGATCCTGAGATAGCATCATGTTACCACCAGTCTACTTCACCAGCATGAACGAGCCATCTGGCCCGGGTTTGACTATTCTATCCACGTTGCTTGTAGCTCTAGCTTAAATCCCTTGGCTTGTAAAATCAGATAACAGCATTTTAATATGCTGAATTCTGAAAATGTTGGAATTATAAATAGTTTTTCATATTTTAGAAATTCAAGCAGAAGTTATGAACATTTTAGATTCTCAAAGGCACCAGCTGGGCGGGAGGATTTTTCTCTGAATGTGTGCATGCATGCATGACTTTTTTGTAGAGAGAACATTTTATTATTGATAGGACAATTTCCCTTACACTAAATAAATGATATAGAAAAATTCTTGGTGTAGAGGAAAACTTCAAATACTTGTCTTTCCTTTGAATTATATAATACCAGCTCTAAACAGTTCTTTTTTTTAATATTTTTTATTTCTTTTTCGTCTATTTTAAATTGGAAATTAAAACATCTATCATTCAACAGTGCTTTCAGAGGCATTCACTGTGCTCTGTCGTTGATGACCTCCGATGCAAGTCTCACTGGAAAATGAGAATCAGTATTTGTTCTCTGCTCATGTTAAATTTACCATTGGGAATTTGGTAGTACAGATGTAGAATAGCACTTCTTCCAACTGTTAGCTCAGGCTCCGGTCTCAGGGGTGGTGGGGTGGGGCTGGGGGGACATTAGGAACAGCCTGTCCTCCCCTTATCAGATGAGACAGCTAGCTTCAAAATGGTTCCAAGATAATGAGCCATCTCATGGGTATCAGGCAGAATGATCAAGATACCAACTACCATGGAATTTCATCAATGGAGACCCTGCAGCTGCAGCCCTTACCCATCCCCCCTTCTTGTTTACCCTCCTGACCAGCTTAAAAACTTGCTCTTCACCTCAGAGAGGTCCGACTTCTCTGGCCCCCCGCTGGGGGCCATCTGCCGACCTCACCCGGGAGCTCAGGGCTCCCAGCTCTTTCTCTGCTCTCCCCTCCCTCACAGGCAACACAATTTCACTGGCTTCTTGCTGGAACCTGTGAATCTCGCCTGGGAGTGCAGAATAAACTTCTCTCATGCCTGACCTCAGTTTATCTTTGTGGTGAGGCTAACACCAACCACATCTTCTCTTGAGGGCTTTAGGACACAAATACTCCATCCACACAAGGTCTCAATGCCAGGTGGCACCCTTGCCTTCCACACACCTCCACGCATGGACCCCTGGGGCAGTGATGGCAGTGAGATAAGAACAGTCCCATTTTTGCAGGAACTTACACCCATTGTCCAGCTTGCTTTAAGACTGGCCACAAAGAGCACCTCACCTTATTAATTGACAGTAAAGAGGATGCTGATCAGAAGGGTGCAATCAGTTGCAGAGTCATAGTCTCAAAAAACCCTCAAAGAGAAGAAGCCTCGCTAGTCCCGCAGGGGACTACTATGGGATGGGGTGATTTCTCTGCTTGCTAGTGGTGGGGCACACAGAGAAAAGGATGCCTGCCACCAGCACTCCACCCTCAGGGAACAGCACAGGTGAGACATGGATAGGAAGAGCCAGGGCAACCCCCTCTCTGTGCCCCGCCCCCGCCCCCCACCTTTAGAGACTGAGTCCAAAATAGGTTACTGGCCTAAAGAAATGAACTCATTCTGTGTCTGAAGTGAGAGCCATCCCAAATCAGATGTCAGTCTCATTTTGGCATTCCAATCTCACACAATTCCCACCCCCCCACCACACACACAGGAATGATCTCACCATGTAGCTCTCCTAGATCTGGGTTGAAGTTTCAGAGTCCATGGATAATTTCATAATTGCAGGTAATGGAGCATCCTGGGGCATCTGGTTTATTCCAAACACTGGGTAGAGGTCGAAAAGCATCTGAAGGAAAGAAACAAGGAAGACATTTCAAAGTATAGGACTCCCAGAACTTCCGGGACCAAAAGATCCTGTTTGTCAAGGTATAAGAGTCCTAATGACATTGCTTGAACGCTATTAATTCATACCTGAGGCCAAATTTATCATAATTTCCTCCATTTCCGCAATTCAGTTCATTCCCATTTTTGCTTAAGTGTGTAGAGTTTCTGACCCATACAACAGGAGAAAGTTCTGACTGGTGCAACTAGAACGACTTCCTGGTGCTTCCCCCCTTTGCTTTCTGCAATGCCAGCTCCCTCTTTTCCTCTTGATTCTCTGGTACACACTTAAGTCTTGGGAAAAGCTGGAAAAGAACATGGGGGTCCTTGTCATTTCTGGGAATCTTGCTAGGGGTAGAAGCGACACTGCTTACCATATGCCATTCAGTGAACTTTGAAATTAATATACCATGAACTCTTTGGGGATCCCTGGGTGATGGCAATAGTTAAGCACACTGCTACTAGCTGAAAACTTGGCAGCTTAAATCTCTTAAGGCAGTGGTTCTCAAGCTGTGGACTGAGACTCCTTTGAGGGTTGAACAGCCCTTTCACAGGGGTCACCTGATTCTTCACAGTAGCAAAATGACAGTTAAGAAGTAGCAATGAACATGATTTTATGGTTGGGGGTCACCACAACATGAGGAACTGTATTAAAGGGTCTTGGCATTAGGCAGGTTGAGAATCACTGATTTAGAGGTTCCTTTGAAGACAGAAGTAGAGGCCTGCTTTCATAAAGTCATGTCTTGAAATGCCTAAAAAGTACACACAGGATTGTCAGGAGTCAAAATGGACTTGCCTGCAACTTACAGCACCAACATTCAAAATGGTCAAAAGTTCACCTCCATCGAGTCGATGCTTACTCTCAGCAATCCTATAGGACCTAGGAGAAACCCCTGTGGGTTTCTGAGACTGGAATTCTTCACGGGAGTAGAAAGCCCCATCCTTCTCCCAAGGTGCAGCTGGTGGATGTCAACTGCTAGCCTTGTGTTTATCAACCTAATGCATAACCAACTATGCTACCAGGGCTCAACTACCAAGTATCTTCTTTCACAGTATTCTAAAAGGAAAATCCATGAAGCATCAGGCAGACAGAATGAAGATGCAGTCAAGTATTTTTCCTTTGAAAAGTTTTCCCTGACTCTCCTCTTGCTGCTTTTGAGTCAGCACTACACCCTCCAGGGTCCGCTATTACAATATTTATAATATGTACACATGAAAATATTCTGCCATGGGCAGCTTTACACAAAAGTTAATGAAAAACAAGGGGAAATTCTAAATCTCCTACTAGATTAGAGTGTTTGAGGCTTTGCCTCCGATGCTCTTGAATACATGATTTGTCCAGTGGCATGCACAGTCCTTGGTCCAAAGATGGACCAACTTTGGTTGAATTGTGTTCAAGTTGTGTTGAATTGCTGAATCAACGGACCTGTGCACAAGAGAAGCAAAGACATACAAGTGAGTATAATCCTTCTTATTTTGCAGATGAAAAAGATGAGGTCCAGACAAGCTATTTACTGAGGATCTCGTGATTAAATAATACCAAACCAGGCAATGACAACATCATGAAAAATGGAGAAAGGATAGAAGTCAAGGATTTCATTTCACTTGAATCAGCACACTTTCATGGAAGCAGCAGTCAAGAAATGAAACGACATATTGCATCGGGCAAATCTGCTGCACAGGAGCTCTTTAATGAGCAAAGACATCAAGGGGAGAACAGAGGTGCCTCTGAACCACACCATGGTATTTTCAATCACCTCAGATGCATGTGAAAGCTGAAAGGAGAATAAATCAAGAAGACAAAAGAAGAACAGATGCCTTTGAATGATGGTGTTGGTGAAGAAAATCGAAAAGGCCGTGATCTGCCAGAAGAACAAGCAAATCTGTCTTGAAAGCAGTCTGTCCAGAATGCTCCTTAGAATGGAGGATGGTGAAGCGTAGTCTCAAGCACTTTGGGCATGTTACCAACTGAGAACTGTACCTGGAAAAATGGACATCATTCTTGGTCAAGTAAAGGGTCTTTGAGATGCATTGACATGGTGGTTGCAATGGTGGGTTCAAACACGCCGATTGTGAGTATGATATAGGGCTGGGCAGTATTTCCTTCTGATATACTGTACTTAGGGTCACCATGAATTGGATCTAACTCGACACCACACCTAACACACCAAACCCACTGCCATCCAACTGACTTCAGTTCCCTGCACTGAACAAAGTAGAAATGTCCTCTAGGGTGTCACCAAACCTCACAAACCAAACTCATGTCCCTTGACTCAATACTGACTCCTAGCATCTTCATAGGACAGGGTAGAACCACCCCTGGGAGTTCTTAGACTGTCATTGTGTAGGAGAGGAGGAAGACACAGCTTTCTCCGGAGAAGCTCCTGCAGGTTTCAAAGTCCCAACCCTGGGGATCACAGTTGAATGTGTAAGATCTATGCAATCAGCGCTCCTTTCCCAGACCTCATTAATTAATCAGAGTTCAAATGAGACTCCAGGCTTACAAACACTATAGGAAATGATGACTTTCACTCTAAAATAGCATGTGATGTGGACTATATTACTAATTTTGAACTGAGGCCTTTGATTTTTCAATTTTTAATTAGTCACCAGAGGAAACTTTCACTATCAGGTCATGTTCCCAGCATGCATTATGTTTTTGTTGTTGTTGGGGGCTGTCACATCAAGTTTGACTCATGAAACTTCCCTGCAGCAGCAGCAGCAGCAGCAGCAGCAACTTAGGACAGCCTCTGCAGGTTTTTCTAGTCCAGAGTCTTTGCATCGGCAGATCGCCAAGTCACAGAGGAGGTTAGAAGGGGCAGTCTTTGGGTTAACAGCCAAGCATTTAACTTCTGTGCCACCAGGTCTCCTTAAGCCATTTTGGTTGCTGCTTTGTGTCGTCACATCAATCCCAATTCCTCACATACCCAGAGGACAGAGGGGAATGGCCTCAAAGCTTTCTCTGGCTGCAATCTTTTTCTTTTTAATCATTTTACTGGCAGCTTGTACAACTCTTATCACAATCCATGCATCCACCCATTGTGTCAAGCACATTGATATATTTGTTGCCCTCATCATTCTCAAAGCATTTGCTTTCTGCTTGAGCCTCAGTATCAGCTCCTCAGTTCTCCCCTCCCTCCCCATGCATTCTCCCTCATGAACCCTTAATAATTTATAAATTATTATTTTGTCATGTCTCACACTATCCGACGTCTCCCTTCACCTACTTTTCTGCCTTCTGTATCCGTGGGAGGAGGTTATATGTAGATCCTTATAATTGGTTCCTCCTTTCTACCCCACTTCCCTCCACTCTCCTGGTATCACCCCTCTCACCACAGGTCCTGGTTTCCCTGTGTTTTCAGTTCCTATCTATACCAGTGTACATCCTGTGGTCTAGCTACATTTTTAAGGTAGAATTGGGATCATGATAGCGGAGGGGGGGGGGGGGGCGGGGGGAAGAAACCTTAAAGAACTAGAGAAAATGTATGTGTTTCATCATTACTATATTGCACTCTGACTGACTTGTCTCCTCCTTACGGCCCTTCTGTAAGTGGATGTTCAGTTGCCTACAGATGGGCCGTGGTTCTCCACTCTGCCTACCCCCTCATTCACATTTTTTTTGGTCTTTGATGCAGGGGGTGGGGGTGGGCCTGATCCTATCAACACCTTGTGATCACAGGCTGGTGTGCTTCTTTCATGTGGACTTTGTTGCTTCGCAGCCTATAAATCTTTAAGACTCCAGATGCTTTATCTTATGATAGTCTGGCACCATCAGCTTTTTTCACTGTATTTGCTTATGCACCTGCTTTGTCTTCAGAGATCACGTTAGGAAGGTGAACATGATGGAATTCCTGGATGAAACCTTCATGGAAACCTATTGTCAGTTGTTTTCTTCCACTGAATTGTTGGTGGGCTCAATCCACAGACTTTTGGGTAGCCATAGACCCTTGTATCACCTGAGCTAAGTAGCTTACAGCCTGGGCTTACAGTGTTTAAGAACTCACAGGAAAATCTCCTGACTCTCTCTTTTATTTTCAAAATTGTACTTTGTGTTTGGATTTTCCTGAAACACAAACAATGTGATAGACAGAGCTGCATCTGATGTCTTTAGTAGTGAAAGGATAGCAATGTGTCTGCTTCAACTCAAAGTGCTGAACATCCCTGGCAAATTGAGCAGTAACCATCATCAAAATAGCGGCCATATTTTTTATGTGTAAACTGACTGTGTCCATGAGGAACTGAAGCATAGTTTTAAGTATTCTGTGGAGAGGATGGGATGATGACATATCTCGTGCACTTAGGACATGCGGTCAGAAGAGACCAGTCTCTGGAAAAGGAGATCATGCTTGGTAAAGTGGAAAAGCAGTGAAAAAGAGGAAGGTTCTCAATGTGATGGATTGACAGTGGCTACAGCAGCGATCTCAAATGGAATGACAATGGTGAGAATGTGATGCAGGAACCAGCAAAGATTGTATGTACATGCGATTGCTCTCCTTGGAACTGACTACAGGGCATCTAACTGGGAGAGCTTCAATGATCTTCAAGATCAGTGATTTTTAAGCTTCTTTGGCTCAAACCCTCTGAGAAAACTTGTTTCTGAGGAAGCTTATTTCAGTGCCATGCTTTTATAGTCACCTATAATTTTTCATCGTACATTTGAAAAACATGTAACTGCTAACAATCTCTAATTGATAATATTTTAAGATAAAGCTGATAGATCATTCTTGAGTTGATTGTGGTACTTAGCTCTCCTGGGCCTTTGCTAAGCTTCCTGTCAGGGAGTCTCTCACTCACTGAATCTCTCACTCATTGAAATCTTCCACTCTTACTATGGAACCATCCTATTTCTCTTTTCAATGTTGTTGGAGTTTATGTCATGTATCTTGAAGCTCTGTCATTGGGGATATATATGTATGTATGTATATATATATATATATAAGTTTTGTCTCTTGGTGAATTGACCTTTAAATCATTATATAATGTCTTTTCTTATCTTTTAGAGTGAATTTTGCCTTTAAGTCTTATATCAAAAATTAATATTGCCACTCACGCTCTTTTTTGTTGTTGCTGTTTTTTGGTAATCATTAGCTTGATAGGTTTTTTCCTATCTTTTGAGTTTTAGTGTGTATCTTTGTGTCTAAGGTATGTCTTTTGCAGATAGGATATTGATAGGTTGTGGTTTTGCTGTTGCTTTAATTCATTCAATCACATTGTCTCTTTACTGCTGTATTTAAGCCACTTTCATCAATGTGGTTGTCAGTAGGGATGAGTTTACAGCTATCATCTTGTTGTTTGGGGTCTAATGTTGATGGTTTCTTTGATTTGCTTAATTTTCAGTGCTGAGTTCTTTTTGTTTATGGATTTGCTCTTGTTGATTTTTGCTTATGGAGATTTTCCTTTCTCTTCCTTTTTATTGTGATGAACAGGTTTGCTATCTTTCCTTTTACCTTGAAATTTACCTTTTATTTCTTGATCTGGACCTCCTCTCCCTAAGAAAGGTCTGGGAGAAATGATGAAAGCAGTACTAAACAGCCTACTGTGGGCAGTGTTGGCTCAGTAGTAGACTTCTCAATTCCCATGTAGGACACACCAGGCATGAACAGCCAGGGCACCAACATTCAAAGTCGCCCACTTGTCTGCAGAAGCTAACATGTTGCTGGGATCCTGAAGAGGTTTCAGCAGAACTTTCAGAATAACATGGACTAGGAAGAAAGGCTGAATGACCTATTTCTGGAAATCAGTCCATGAATTGTCCTGGACAGGATAGGAGAAGAATGTGGGATAAAATGCTAAAAAATAAAAAATAAAGACCAAGCTTACTGGTCTGACAGAGATTGGTGGAACATGTCTCCCACCTTCTACCAAGTTTATGGCCCTTAGATACCTTTCAGACCTTGTGCAGAGCGCGTTCCCGGAGCTCAGGTCAACTTTCAGCCAAATGATACACAGACCTCTAAGGCAATCAATGGTACTGGGGAGGTTCTCGCTTCCTAGGGCCACCTGAGGTCAAAGGGACAGCATTTTCCCAGGGATAAAACACAGAAGAGAGGAAGGGATAAGACAGAAGGACAATGGAGACACTGGGAGGAAGTGTTAAGAGTGCTGCTCTGTAAAGCGAATTATAATCAAAGTCGCAAAGCAAAATGTGCTTGGCTTATTCCATGGAAAATCAGTGTGCTCTATAAACTTTCATCCAAATCACAATAAGAAGTTTTTAAAAAGCAACAAAAACCTGATAGATGACAATGATCCAATCTCAATGGATCGTGGGGATGCTTCCTGACGAGCCAGGGTTTCAGCCGCCAACAATAACAAGTAGACTGTTATTGAGACATGAAGTAGCACAGTGGTTAAAAGACGAGCTCTGACATCTTAGCTCTGAAATGTACTGTGTAGTCTTGGGCAAGATAACTCCTCGGTGTTTAATTCCTCATCTATTTGAAAGCAAATAAAGGTCATAATGACACCTACCTCCTAGGGTTGTTGTGAAGATTAAGCTAATTAGCATTCATAGCTCTAAGATCAGTGCTCGACAAATAGCAATCAGTGTATTATCATTATACCCACTCGCCCAAAAGACCCACTGCCACAGAGTTGATTCTGAGTTATCGCCAGCCTTGAGTCCAGAGCAGAACTGTTCCATCAGGTTTCCCAAACTGCCCATGTGCATGGAAGCAGACTGCCTTCTCTAGGAAAGAAAACAGACTCTAAACTCCAAATCCAACCCACTGCCCGCAAGACAGGGTCATCTCATAGGGAGACTGTAAATGGTTCTGGAAGCAGAAAGCCTGGTCTTTCTCCCTGAGGAGCAGCTGGTAGGCTTGGATGCCTGCCCTTGTGGTGAGCCGCCCAAATTATAACCCACTAGGCCACCAGGGTTTTCCAAACAAAAGCGGTAAATCCAGAACAAGTTGCAAGGTGATGCAAAGTCACCTTTGTTTGTGATGGAAGTTAACTGGTGTGATGGGCAAGCTAAACGAAGGTACACATTTACACTGTCAGTCCAGGACAGTTAAGACTCTTACCCAGAGTTTGAGCTTTTAAGAGCCGTGCCTCTTCAACAGCAGATGGAACAAACAATGGACAAAATAGAAGGTGTATGACTCTTTGTAGATGGAAGAGTTGCCTGTGTTAGAAAAGCTGACAGTGTGCTGATTTCTGGAGTGGCAAGAATGTTTGCTGTGGTCTTGACCCGCCTTTATAAAACTGAAACCAAACTGACTGACATGGACTTGATCCTGACTTACAGAGAGCCTATTATAAGCCTTGCAATTGCCTTTGAGGAACTCTTCCTTCTCTTCCCTGCCCTTCCCTTTCCCCACCCTTCTTCTGAGAGTCCTCCTCCTCCTCCTCCTCCTTCTTCTTTTTTAATAAATATATCATCCAACTCTTGGTGCTTCATCGTTCAGGGATGTTGTCTTGCTTCTGCTGCTGGAGCTTCAGGGAGACGGAGCTCAATACTTTTACCCTTATCTTGTGACTTCGTGGATGACCTTCTCTGCACACTAAGTGTTTGCTTTTTGTCCCACCCCCACAGCAAGCTAGCTTTGGGTTTTACGTTTGACAGCTTGGACAGTATGTTGAAAAACACAACAAAGAGTATGAAAACTCTCATCTGAGTAACATCAACTTCAGGAACAGCTGCTAAGATAAAATAAACCCAAGAGAAGTCAGCAACCAGAATGCAATTGCTTTTCTCCTTAAAGGGGCAGACTTATTATGATTTTAACTTGTAAGCTGTTACTTTAACCAATTCTGCATTTTAATTGATACCAGTTCTTTTAAATACTGAAATTAAGAAAAATAAATACATTTTGCCATCTTATTTGCTCTTTATCCAATGGCAAAAACAAATGCCTTGTTTTTGAAACATTCAAACATCTCATAAACAGAACACACAAGGTAGCATGTGAAAGATTCTGTGACCCACCCTTCTGGGTCACCATGGTCAATGGTTTAGTGCCTTTTCCTTCATATTGACAATTCTGGAATTTTATCTGGGTATCTCTTGTCAGTCAACAGAGGATCTCATTCCCCTATACTAAATCTGAGCAACTCTTTGATGGCATAAGTGACAGAAGTTTATAAAGTAACAAAACCATCAGCAACCAAACTTCCAGATTTCATCTTCATTAAGAATACGGGGGCGGGGGACATGGGAGGTGGGGGGGGGAGAGACAGAGATCTAATGAAATTTAAAATTAAATGGAAATATACAAGTAAGGTAAAATGTACAGATTAAATATATACGTACAGATTAAATAAATATCGACTGTTTTGTTGATTGCAACACTTGAGCCTCTGGTAGTGTGATTCAAATGAATGAAAACGCATCCTTAAATTGGTTGCAAAAAGTCCATGTTTTCAGTGACAATCAGAAAGCCCAGCATATTAAAATATGACATTAGAGAATGGATAAATGAGAAAGAGGTTACTTGTTCTACAAAGGCATGGCTCATAATAAAAAAGGATTTATCGTTGCTTTCTTTTAAACACAGAGCTTCGCTTGTATACTTAGAAGGAGTCCTGGTGGCGTCATGGTTCAGCACTGGACTGCTAACCCGGCCAGGGGTTTAAGACTCCCTCGCCAATCCAGGGGATAGAGATGTGGCAGCCTCCTCCTGTGAGGACTGTAATCTTGAAGGTCCTACGGAGCGGTTCTCTGTCCTACAGCGTTGTTACACGGTGCAGACAACTTGATGACAAAGGGGGTGGGGACAGAGCACACTCAGAATATGGCTTGACTAGAAGCACATTATTTACACATGACTTTCTCTGAAGAATATCTATGGCACAAAGCAAGTCCCAGCAAGAAAACATAGTGCTGTGGCCTGGTTAGAGTAGTAACAAATAATCTTGTGAAATGTTATCAATATGCTTTCTTTTTTTAACACCTAGCTCAGCATATAGAAAATATAATTTTAAAATGTTAATATTATCCACAGTTAGAATGCAAAGCATAGTCCCACATGTTTCTTGCTTGATATTAATTATTCTTTTGAAGTAGAGCTCTGTAAATAATGCCTGCATTTCATTTCTCAGTACCTTTCTGGCTCATTTGTCTCCACTTGAGACATTTGAGTATGTTTGTACCAATGAAATGAAACATCACAACCTCTATCATTTCAAAAGGGCTCCCCCTTTTTCAGGGCTTTATCAGATATGATATTTGAGCCACCGACAGTGACTTAGACCTGAAAGCACGCATTGTTTCCATAACAGAATGCTCAGGTGATGGAGGCCTCTGGTTTGGCAGCTCAAAGAGGAGCCATGGAGCAGGGCTGGGGAGAATGTGAACCTCGCTTTGCCTTATGTCTGACTCAAGAGTCTCTGGTGCCTTTAGCCAGAGACTTTTGCTCTTCGCTTCTTAGCTGCAGTGCTGCACTGCCAGTACTCTGTCTTCCAGGAGAGTCGGATTTCCCATGGGGAGCAGAAATCTCTTTTAATTCTTCTTCATCTTCTGTGGCTTTAAAAGAGATTGGAAACAGTGTATCTGAACATTCTGGGTCATTTATAGTTCCTCATTTTTGTTGGGGTTGGGGTGGGACAGGAGTGCTTTCTTGGCTAAGTAGAGCCACAGGTTTCAATTCTCAAGTTTGGAGGAGTTGTTACTGTCATCAAGTCAGCCTCAGACTCATGGTGACCCCGTGTGGTACAGAGCAGAACTAACTTTTAGGGTTTTCTTGACCCTGATCTTTATAGACTAACTCTGTCCTGGGTGGTTTGGAACTACCCTGATTTTGGGAGCAGTCAATCACAAAATGCTCGTGCCGCCCAGGGTTCTCTGGAGACATATCGCTCAGCCTGAGAAAGGTTTAGACGCCACTGGAATCAGGCAGCTTGCCTATGGCAAGTATGTACATATTTGGTGACTAGTGGAAAGACTAGGAGAAGACTATGATGGAGATTTTTTTTAAAGTATTTTATGAAGTAAAATGTTATGTATTGTGATGGGGGTCTTCAACTTTCAGTAAAATGATTAAATCATATTATAGCCAGTTTGATTGGATGTGAAAGAAGATGAGTTTGTATCAGGACTTGAATGTGTGTGGAAATGACATGATTGAATGGATGTGATTGAAGTATATCAGAAATTCCTCTGAATGGGCAATATGATTACCATCATGAAAGTGTGTGAGTGAAAGTGAGGAGGACTTGAAACACTGGCTAAAGAGCAAGGATTGCAGCCTTCGGTATGGGTCACAACTTGTGTAAAGAAGACCTGAATCCTCACAACCGGGTCAATAGGTAACACGATGATAAATGAAGAAAAGATTGAATTTGTTGAAGATTTCATCTTGCTTGGATCCTCAATCAAAAAGCATGAAAGTAGCAATTAAGAGATTAAACGTGGGCTGAGCCCCGGTGGCGTTAAGTGGTTGAGTGCGGAAATGCAGTCTGCGGGTTTGGCGGTTCAAATCCAGTAGTGGCTGGGTAGTGCCCACAACCACCAGAGGCAGTGAGGCCCACAAAAAAATTTTTTTTTAAAAAAGAGAGATTGAACGTTTTGCATTGGGTAAATCTGCTACACATCTTCAGAGTATCCCACAGCAGGGAGGTTATTTTGAGGACAAAGTAGCGCTTTGCCCAAGCCATGATAGTTTCACTTGCCTCACCTTATTGTGAACGCTGGCCATTGATTAAGGAATGCCAAAGAGAAACACCCCTGAAAGAATTTGAATTATGGTGCTAGCAAAGAATGCTGGAAATACAAGGATTGCAAAGGAAGAAGCACAGCCAGAGGGCCCTTGGAGGTAAGGACGGCAAGACTTTGTCCGACACACTTTGGACATGTTGTCAGGAGAGACCAGGCTCTGGAGAAGAGCATCATGCTGGGTAAAGTACAGGGGCAGCAAAAAAGAGGAAAGTCCTCTTTACCACGGACACGGTGGCTGCCACAGTGCACTCAAGCAGAGAAACATTGTGAGGAGGGGCCAGGCCGGGCCCGTTTCATTCTGTCATGGACCTATGAGTTCAGTGACACCCGATGACAACCAACAATTGAGTGTGTGTGTGTGTGTGTGTGTGTGTGTGTGTGTGTGCGTGCGCGCGCATTACAAATTAGACATCAGTTTGGGACAAATATAGTAGGGGGTGAAAGGGCTGGAGATTGGTAAGACTCATCAGATGTTCCTGTTCAAAAAGGGGGTCCTTTCCACCAGAAATAGGCGAGCAGGCGATCCCCTGAACAGACCAAATGCAAACAAAGGCAGAAAAGCTACAGCAGGTAGAAAAAAGAGCAGAGTTCTCTCTGCTAGTCTCTGGTATGTGTGCGGGTGGAGAGGAGGGGTGGGGGTGGTATGAGGAAGTCGGTGGGCCAAGAAGGGGCTGGCTGTTTTTCACCTGGGTGGAGGGAGGAGGAAAAGGGCACCCGAAGTGCTCTATTTTTCTGGCAAACCTAAAAGCTAGTGATTCAGCCCTGCACCGCCCCCCCACCCCCCCACCCCCCCATCATTTTGTAAGCAGCTCAGCAGTATCACTTTAAGCCTGACCATGATTGGCCTCCATCCAAAGGGATTGGCCAGAAATGAATCATCTTTGGAAATGCAGCACGATGCAGATTCTCTTCGGCAGCCCAGCTGAGTTAAGGCCACCTTTTAGAGCCCCGCTGGCAACTTCTCAGTGCTGGGCTTTTTTAAAAAATTGTAGGACAGTTGCCAGACCTGCAGAGTAAAGATTGTTCTAAGGCCTTATTCCAATTCTCTCTTTCCATGGAATGTTCCTTGACCTGTCAGCCCAGGGAGAAGGCCCTGGTGTCTCTCTCCCACAGGCCTTGGAAACTGTCCCATCCTGTTTTGCAGTTAATTACACACAGCCTCATACTAATCGTGTGGATGGAATGAGCGTCGGGCTGCTAACTGTTGGGTCAGCCGGGCAAAGCCACCGACGGCTCCTAACGAGAGGGATAAGGCTGTGTACTCCTGTGAAGATTGACAGCGTTGGAAACCCAATCTGGGGCTGCTGTGGGTCTGAATCCACTGATGGCAATTTAAAATAAAAGGATGTGAAAGTGATTAACACAATATCCAGCAAAACATTCTACTTATACACTGAGCCTCCTCTGGGAAGTTTTTGTTGTCTGTATTTCCACATGCCGACTCCAAGCAATCCTAGAGAAGACTAGAACTGCCTTCTGTAGGTTTCTGAGACTGCAGTTTTATGGGAGCAGAAAGTCCCATCTTTCTCTGGAGGAGTATCTGGGAGCTTCGAACTGCTGATCTTGCCCTTTACAGGCTAATGCATAACTCACTACGCAAGTCCTGGCCAAAATAAGCTATTTGAAGACAGAGCTGGTAAGCTGAGGTGATTCAGCCAATATTCTCTTCGGTCCTAGCATGCAGGCTCAGGCAAGCAACTGTTCTCCATGTGAGCCCAGAATTGTTGCTGTCCTTGAAATGGTCCAGATGGCATGCATTATAGCAGAACCCCTTATAATTTGTCCCATTTTTGTCCCAATGTGAATATCCATGTTAATAGATGTGTGGCCTGAATGCTTGAAGTACTTATTTAAAAATGAACATTTATAAGGGATATATCTATTTCTATCTATACCTCTCTATATATGGCAAAGGATGACTACCTTAATATATGGGGCTTCGAAAAAAGTGGAAAAATTCATTAACTTTTCATTCTACTTTCCACTTGTACATCAATATCAGAGCTAATTTATTTCAGAAAATGAAAATAGTTTAAATTTACAACCACACTTATAAAAATTTGTATATTATAGTTGGCAATAAAATGCAAAGTCAATGTTCTTTCCCTCTTGCTATGACCCATTTGGTAAGCAATCCTGCAATACAGGCACAGAGGAGCTGGTGCTACCGAGACCACCACCACCACCACCACCACCACCACCACCACACTGCCGGGGTTGACCTTCTCATAAGAAGAGACAGACTGTAGCAAGGAAACAAGATCATGGTGGGAGATGATTTCCAAGCCAGAAAAGGCTGCTCTCTTTATGGAAGTGGATCCAAAGGATGCAGGAGAATCAGGGTTTTTAAAAATATTCTTTTTCCCACAATAGTTTTATTGGCACATAATTTACCTACTATACAATAGTTCAATCATAACAAGGAGAATTGTACTATCACTGCCACATCAATTTTAGATTGTCCCCTGCCCCGCCCCCACCATGGTTAAATTGCCTTTGAAATGAGCTGTGCAATCATAATCTGTCCTAGTGCTCACTCCTCTCGAAGCATCTGAATTTTGAAGCCAGTCAGAGGAGTCTTCCAGGTGGGCTGAAGGACAAGGGCCTCTTTGGCTGGCACTTTGTAGGCCAAGGCAAAAGGTGACTGGGCCAGCTTATGTCACACAGGACTAGATAGGAAATACGATTTTCATGCTAAATGAGAAGCTATTGAAGAGTCTGGAAATGGAAGATCTAATTTTCATTTTTGAAAGATAATTCTGATTTTGAGAGAAGGCATGGGATTAAAGCAAGAACGGAAGTCTGAAGATAAGCCAGAAGAGTTTGGAATTAAAAATACACACACACACACATACATACACACATACATACACACACACATACATAATAGTTTACAAAATGGTGGCATATAGTGCCTATTTTGCAAGTGATGTGTCTTTTTATAATTCCCCTTGGAAATGATGTTCAGTTTACTCTGTTTTGGCCTCTTCCTCTCTGCCCATATGATTAACTTGAGAAACATAGGTTTGCTATTTCAACATGGCTGCTGAATCTGGTAATCAGAATTGTCTGTAGCAGGCTTTTGGATTGTTTCCAAACTCAGATTACTTGTTCTTTTTTTTAAATTTTCAATAAATTCAGTTCCTACTGATAGATTCTTTGAGCAGAATTCCTGGAATGTGCACACAAACGTCAACAGTGATTACTTTGAAATGACATGCATCCATTTGAACTTGTAAATTCAGTTATTCAAATAGCTTTTGTGCACCAGCCACTACGTAGCAGACACTGTGTAAGGCACTAGGAATATCAGTGAACAAGGTGGTTCTGCTTGCTCTAGATCCTGCATCTGTTCTTGGTACTGAGTCAGTCATCTGCAGTATTACCTGCCAGTAACCTGTCCACTCATGCTGTTCTTGATTACGTCAACCCTACAGCTTTAGGGGCTGGGAGAAGCTTCCAGCTTGATGTCTGATCCATGCATTTGGGACTTACCAGCTACTAAATTGCATGAGTCAATTCCTTGAGACAAATCTCTCTGTATATATACATAAAGAAGGGAACCTAAAAAAATTTGAAAAGTTTCATTATCTTGAAATTCCATTTTCCCCGGAACTTTATGAAGCCATCTCATGAAATAAGGTCACTGATTTTGATCTCTAGAAAATCCAGCCTAAGAGGTATCTTTGTACCTGCAAGTCACTGACTGTGCGGCCCAGTGTGTCTTAAGGAGTCGATCGTCTAGTCTGTCAGCTACATGAGTAGCTGAAAGTGTGCAAAGGGAGGGTAGTTTATTCAGGTACTCAGTGAAGTCTATGTTTGGAGTTGCTTTTTGTATTTTTGTTTTTCCTTTCATGGTTAGAGCAACTTCAATAGGTCTTGTTCAATGGAGAGTAGCCAAAGTAAGGAAAGAAAAACTTCATGACTTTCAGGACAGATATGCTTCCCCTGCATCTCCCTACCCTTATTTCTCAGTGCACCATATACAGAGGCTAGAACGAGGTCACATGCTCTCCTCCAATCAAGAAGGGGGACAAAGTAGCAAGACTGGTTTAGATGAGACGATTGCAAAGTATAGTTTATAAAAACCCTCCGAGAGGGGGGTTCCCAAAACCTTTTCAGGAAGCTTATGGGGTCACAGCACATTACAATATGGAAAACCCTGCTGCTTTAGTCAATTTCAACACATGGCAGGTTTTCAATGGCTTGTTGTCTTAGAAGTAGATCACCGGAGGAGTCCTGGTGGTGTAGTGGTTACATGCTGGGCAGCTAACTGCTAGAAGTAGATCACCAGGCCTTTCTTTCTAGGTGGCCCTTCGGTGGACTCGAACCATCCATTTTTAGGTTAGTATTTGCGTGCTTATTTCTAACATATTATTTACCATTTTTTACTCTCCTTTTTGCTTGAGTGTACAGCGGAATTTCCCAGACGTTACCTGAAATACTCTTAACAGATTGAAGGTAGAAGGTAGCAGATATGGAAATCTAGATGCCTAAAGCCAGACTGTAAAACTATTTGCAAAGATTTAAAATAGTTCTTTTTACAATTTTTTTGGAATTATTTTTCATAAAAGTTGCTATTTATGTTAATATGTACACCTGTTTCAATTTCACAGTTGCAATTTCCTATATAGTCAATATCAATAGTATACTCCACATAAACAAAAGTTCTTTGAGGGGGGGGGGTGTTCTCATTTATTTTAAGGGATCCTGGAACCGAGTTTGAGAAACATTGGTTTTTTCAGAATTTATTCATACTTTTCCAGAGTTCACCTGAGCTGCCCCAAACTTCCTAAAATGACTCTCCTAATGGTAGGAGTGTGTGTGTGTGTGTGTGGAGAGAGAGAGAGAGAGAGAGAGAGAGAGAGAGAGAGAGAGAGAGAGAGAGAGAGGCTGCTTACTGAACTGGCTGATCTCAGGTCTTTGGGAAGTGGATGTTCAGAATTAAGTACTATGTTAAAGACTAACAGGTGTAGCTGAATTTTCCAAAACCTCTCCTGGGAACGGAGGTCAGCTCTCTCCCATCCGCGCTCCAGATAAAGGAGCAAGGCACTCATAAACTGGCAGTAATTGCTCTCTCCCTGCCTCTCCTGCCTACAAACTCTGGGTCAAACTTGCTTTGCTGTTGCTGGTTACCCTTGCGTTGGCATTGACTCACAGGGACCCTGTGTGCAACCAGGTGAGATCCTGCTTTAGAATTGTGTTTGTGTCCACTGTCGCAGCCACAGTGTTTATCCACCTCATCAAGAATCTTCTCTTTTTTGCTTCCCCTCTACTTTACCAAGCATGATGTCCTCTTCCAGGAACTGGTCTCTGGTGATCACATGTCCAAAAGTCTTGAGGCAAACAAAGTCTCTGTCATC
The DNA here is from genome assembly GCA_004026705.1 of Nesogale talazaci. Taxonomy (NCBI): domain Eukaryota; kingdom Metazoa; phylum Chordata; class Mammalia; order Afrosoricida; family Tenrecidae; genus Nesogale; species Nesogale talazaci. The sequence continues at coordinate 63,333 of PVJH01008493.1, read as the reverse complement.
CTTACGACTCAGGAGCATTCTGGCTGTACTTCCTGCCTGGGCAAATTTGTGGGTCTTACAAAGAATCTCTATGTTCTCTGTTGTGCAATCCAAGGTATTTTCAACAGCCTTCACCAACACCTCAACTCGAATGCACCCATTGTTCTTTTGCTTCCTTATTCATGGGCCACCTTGCACATGCACGAGGTGACTAGAACTACCAGTGTCTTGGCTCAGGACCCTCCAAGTGACACCTTTGCCTTTTAACACTTTTTAAGAAGTCTTGCACGGCAGATTTGTGCCATGAATTGAATTTGTCAAAAGAGTGCGTAGAAGTGATGAACTCCCCACAATTAATTTGCTACAGTTCACCTGTGTGCAAAGGCATCTGGCACCATGCTTGGTAAAGGATTTCTTTGGTCACCCAGGTGGGCTCATAACTTGCCTTGGTCCAGAAATAGGAAAATGTTCATGCCCTTTCAGTTCTTTAGGGTTCATATTTCTTGTTCTTTTCTCCTAATTATTTTGGTTTCATGGTACTGGCAGGAGTCTCCTTAAAATGCAAAACCGGTTTTTCTCCTTTAGATAACAATCTTTCGGCGCCACTAAAAATATAATGGAAGTATTTTTAAACACAACCACTGTGCTTTCGCGTCTTCCCATCGAATTTTTCCTCCCTTTCTGTGGCCTCTTTCCGTTCCTAGAGAATTTCAAGCCGACACGGAACTGGGAGAAGTCGGAACTGACACTGGAAACCGGTGCAACCCATGTATAAGGAGCATATATTTTCTCTCGACATACTTTGTTGAGTGGGTGTGCAGTATTTTACAAACCTCAAGTTCATGGGTGCCATTTCTTACATTCTTCCTTCCGCCTGCTGGATCCGGTTTTGTGACCTAATTTGACATAGCCCCCCTCCCCCCTTTTTCGGCTGTTTGCATCCTTGATTCCCTAGGCTAGAACCTCCTTCCCTTGAGCCTGACCTAATTCCCGGTGCTGGCTGATGTTTGGTGCACGATTTCTCTTTTGCAAACTCACAACCACTTTCTCCTAGGATGGGTGCTGAGGTTCACTCGGGCCACGTCTGCTTCCCCCCTGGAGCCCCAGCCCAGCAGGCGTGGGGAGGGGCGTGGCGCAGGGACTGGCCGGGTGAATCACAGGGCGTAACAGGTGCCGCAGCCGCAGCTGCGCCCGAGTCCCACTCTGGCTCTAGGGATAAGGTTTTCTTTCCTCGGTTTTTTTTTTTGGTGGGGAGGAAGGGGACGGGGAGGAGACTTCGGTGGCCCCCCACGGGGCCAATGCTGGCCGCGGTTATTCATATCCTAGCAACTGGCGGAGCCAATGGGAGGCGGCTGGGCCTGCGGCGCTGGCGGCGCGGGGGCGGGGTGGGAACTTTGCGAACCTGCCCAGGCCTGGGGGGTGGCCGCGAGGGGCGGAGCGGAGCGGCCGGGGGCGGGGCCGGCGGGAGCCCGCGGCGGAGGAGGGGCCGGCGGGCGGCTCTGTTTCCCATCCCGAGGCGGTGGTGCGGGCCCGCGGGGCTCCGGGAGCGGCTCTTGAAAGCCGGAAGGGTCTTACCCGCCGCTCGGGGGGCCGAGACGGTGAGCGTCCCGGCACCCTGCCCCGGCGTGGGGATTGTGACGCGCCCACTTGGGGAGGGGCGAGCGGCGCCGGCGGGCGGGGCGCGGAGCGGCGCGGAGGTGAGCGCCGGTACCTGGCTCGGCGCCCCGCGGTTCGGCGCCAGGCTCCGCGCGGCCGTTGGTGCGGTTGAGGGCGCGGGGGAGCGCGGCCCGCCGCGCCTGCGGAGAAAGTGGGAGGTAAGGTGCCTGCTCGGGCTGGTGGTCGCAGCTTGCGGAGCTCTGGGGAGCGCTGGGGGCCGCTGCTCGGGAGCCCCAGACCTCCGGGATGGAAAAAGGGTGGCGCCTGGCGAGGGATGACGAGCAGCGCCCGAGCCGTGGGGGAGGTGGGATGGCCGATTTGGGGCCGCAGTGCCTCCTTAGCCGGGCCGTGCAGTGGGCTGTGCAGGGTTTGGGATTTGTTCCTGGGAGCCGCAGGAGGCAGTTAGGAAAATGAGCTACCGGGTGGCCTGAGGCCGGGGAAGACAGCCCCGAAAATGCACTACTCGAACTCTAAAGGGAGAACTTGCATCACCTAAGAAGCAGGAATGTGCAAAAGCATTTAGATGTAGGATTTTGCGGTAATACACAGTAGTAAACCGAATTGAGCATAGCGGATCGCTTCAGTTATGCAAGTCACTTGGGCCCGGGGAGTAGACCTGGCTGCCGGGATTTCTCACACACCCCCCCCCCCCCCCCCCAACCATGTATAAAGAGCATCTGTAGATTATCCCAGAGAAACAACGGTGGCGCAGTGGGTTAGGCGCTGGGTCGCCAACCACAAGATCAGCCATTGGACCCTATAGTCGCTCTCCATGATAGAGATGAGGCAGCCTTTTCCCATGCAAATTACCAGCCAAAAGAACCTATGGTGTGCTGTTTTAAGTGGAAGAAAATTCTAGCACGGAAAGTATGACTCGACTTATTTAGGGAACGGAATAACATTGGAAAAGAATTAAGAGATTTAGAGAGAGAAGTGCCATTCGAATTAGCAAAGGTCAAATTGCCCTGAAATTTAGAAGTTGAGTAGACTTATGAAGTGGGAGTCTGCCCACAGAAGAGTGCAAGCCCTGGTGGGGTAGCGCTTAAGCATTTTGCTGCTAACAGCAAGTCAGCAGTTTGAAACCACCAGCGGCTCTTGGGAAGAAAGACAGGCTTCCCATCCTTGACACGTACTCTCTCCGCCACACATGGGCAGTTCACCCATGTCGTCGAGTTGTATACGTCGGAATTGACTGGCTGTGAGTTTGGCTTTGATTTGAGCCCCCTGGTGCTGTGGCGGGTGACGCACTGGGTTGCTGATGCATACGCACCACAAGGCTAGCGGTTCCAGCTGACCAGCTGTCCAGCAAAAGCTTTGTACTCCTGTGAAGATTGACGCTCAGAGCACTCTATCCTGTAAGGTTGCTAGAATTGACTCCTCCACATGGCATGTGGCTGGAGAGCTAGCCAAGCAACAGGCTACAGGTTTAATCATTCAAACCCAACAAGTAAGAAAAGCGAATGCCCGGTTTGACACTCGGCTGCCACAGTCAATGCACGTCTGTCTAACAGACTGTTCTTTGAGAAGAGGGCTAAGAACTGAACTACGCACCCACTCCTTTGTGACCTGCTGGACGTCATCAGTCATTTCCTTGCCTTCCTTACCTTTTCCTTCCCCATCTGTCCCAGGAAGATAAGAAAACCCTGGTATTAAATATCCAGGCCTGAAACAGTTTCAAGATAAATGTAGTTATTCCAGGGTGAAACGTGTCGATCTCTTCATCACACATTGTACTCTGTGACAAGGCGTGTTGTAGCATGTTAGGATTGAAAGATGCTGGGGTTGTCTATGAGAACAAGAAAATGTTACCATTCAGATTATTTGCCGAGGGCCTCAAAATCAACTCAAACTGAAGATGATATACTGTGCTTTCCTAAAACCGGGTCGTGGGCCAAGGTAGTTAAATGGCTCGTGTCTCTTGAAAGTAGCCTTCAGAGTAGTGTCATTTAAGTGTCTCCTGAGTAGTATTTGAGAATGCTGGTGGTACAGGGATTAAGGCGTTAGGCTTTTAAACCAAAGATTGACCGTCAGCCCACCAGCTGCTCCTTTGAGAGAAATGAGGCTGCCTGCTGTCGTGAAGACTTGCAGTCTGGGACACTCTAGGGCAGTTTGTTGTCTTTCAGGTTTGCTGTGAACCGATGTAGGGGCAGTGGGCTTGTCTGTGGTAAGTTTCAGAGACTTACATCATAATGCAGAGTTTTCATTTTAAGACAGTGTAACTTCAGTGTGGGAAGTCATTGGAAAGAATGGATTTCATCTATGTCTGGACAAGGAGGAGAACTCTAGCATATGGAATCTGCAGTTTATATACTTTGGATGAGATCTGCAGTTGGGAATTACAGGTGCTTCAGCAGTAGAGTTGGAGCAGAGTTGGGGAATAGATGTATTGATAAGGTAAGAGAGGAATATGAGCTTTGACTGGTAGGTTATAGGGAATCATTTAAAGATATTCAGGTTAACTAATACAAAGGGGGCTTCAAAAAGTTCTTGGCAAATTTTTATTATCTTTAAATTTTATTTTTCTACAAGCTTTTTGAAGTCTTCTCTCTCCCCACTCCCACCCCCCCTCACACAGTTGAATTTTTGTTTTAAGTGTGAGTCTCCTCTCAAAACAAGCTCAACTGTCAGGAAGTCAGTCTGGCTCCGGGGACCCTCGAGACAGGTTCGAGCTGGTCCATGGGCTTCCTAGGTGGGAGATCTTAACCCAAACATTTCTCCGACAGCAGTTGCTGGCCAGTTGGAAATGCTAGGACCTGGTGGTTAGTTCATCACCTGGTTCATAGCCCACCACCCTAGGGGATGCCGGTGACTTTCGCCTGGGCTACTAACTGAAAGGTTAGCAGGTCAAATCCATGCAGGACCTGGCCGTGGCCTTGAACCTTCAAAAAAGCTGAGGCCGGGTGCTGGCACGTGGGATCACTTGGGTCACTAGGAGCTGGGATTGACTTGTGGGTCTTGATGTGCCGTTTGTTTCTTTAGATATGTTTTGGGTGGACATTTCCAACAAAATCAGTAAGTCCACGGCTCCCTGTGGTCCCAGACACAGTCTCGGCAGCATCGTAGAGCCAGCGCCTGCACAGTAATACAGCATGTTATTGAAGCCCAGAACCTCACCAAGAGCAGAAGTAATTACAGCAAGCCGTGGAGAGTGGCTTGTGTTTTTAAGACTCAGGCAACAGATGTAAGGGACAGCTCCGTTGTTTTCAATCGGCTTGCAATTCAGTTGGAAAAACTGTGCAACTAATTACAATGTAGCACCGAGTCTAGGTCTCATCAAGTGCAAAAGCTCTGAAACTCCAGCAATGTAGGATTCTGTGATGAGAGCAGACACTGCTTTTCAAATCCATTCCTAAATAGAAATTAAACTTGAACCCGTTAAACACAACATTCTTGCCTACGATAACATAACAACATACAGTTTCCCATTAACTTAAAAAAATTTGTGTGTGTGGTTTGGATTGAAGTGTAAGAGCAAGTTAGTTTCCTTTCAACAGTTTGTACGTGCCTTCTTTGCTGGCTTTGATTGCTAGTCTCACAATGTAACAGTACGCACTTCCCGTCCTCTGTGCCTCTGCATCCCCCAGTTCAACAGTTAACAATTTGTAGGCTGTGACTCCTTTGAGGGACTAACAACCCTTTAACAGGGGTCCCCCCAATGCATAGCAGTAGCAAAATCTCAGTTATGAAGTAGCAACCAGATTTGCCACAACATGAGGAACTTTATTAAAGGGTCGCAGCATTAGGAAGGTTGAGAACCACTGCCTAAATTCTTCCTCCTTACCCTTTCCTACCTTCTGCACTTTCTCCCTGGAGGTTAGACTTTGGACTCCTGGCAGCAAGATAGCAGGTCAAACCCACCCGTCACTCCTTGGGAGAAAGACTTTCTGCTCCTGTAAAGATTTACCCCTTTGGAAACCCACAGAGGCCATTCTTCTCTGTGCTAGAAGGGCACTGTGACTTGGGATTGGCTTGATAGCAGTGGGGTGTGGGTTGCTGTTTGGATGAAAATTCAGCCATGGAGGTGAGTTCAATTCCCAACTTGAAGGTTAACAAAAGGCCATAGTTTGGGGGTTTTGACCAGTCTGTATCAGACCAGTCGGCCTGGTCTTTTTTATGAATTTGGTTTTTGTTCCACAATTTTCTCCAGCTCGTATCGTGGGCCCTCTAATGTGATCCCTTTCAGAGCAGTTGGTGGTAGTAATTGAACACCATCTAGTTATGGTCTCTGAGTTGTGGAGACTGATGTGTGCATAGTCCACTAGTTCTTCGTACAAACTTTCCATGTATCTTTCATTTTCTTACCTCTCATTGGCTCTGGATGGAGATAGACCAGTAGCGTCACCTCTAAGTGGTCATTTGTGAGTTGTTTGTGTGTGTGTGTGTGTGTGTGTGTGTGTGTGGCATCACTGTCCTGGTAGGAGTAGGAAACCCAGCCTTGCTCCTGGAGAGCTGCTGCTGGATTTCAGTTGTCTACCCTGTGGGCCACAGTCCCATACCCAACCACTACGCCACCAGGGCTCAGCGTGTTTTCATTTCTTTTAAGACACTAGGGGATCAGTGAACCTAATAAAGTCTCTATATCCAGAGACACATGAAGGGACTGCAGAAAGTGTGGAGGGAAATGGAATGAAAAGATTATGGCTTCTTTTGTTTTTCATGAACCTGTGTTTGAAACATCCTTGCACACTGTGTGAACTAGGCTTGAATAAGTGATCTTTGTTTATTAAGACCTTCTGATTTTCTGATCACCTTTTCTGCCCTCTGGTTTTTGTTTCAGCTTTGCCTGTAAAGTCATTAGTCATCAAAGTTTTTGTCCTTCGATCCAGATCTTGACCACCCTGTTGCATTTAATGCTATTCATCACCCTCTCCTCTTTAAACCTTTCTTTGCCTACTTAACTGCTAAAGCCCCTTACCCCTCCCCCCACTCCTCTCTCTCTCATCAATATCTAGGTCTCTTTCATGTATCTGCTACATCCTGATTGCCGATGCTCTTCAGAACTTTTTGTGCTGTGGATTTTTGCTCCACGGGGCAGTGTATGCTGATGTCTGAAATCTGCCTGGATGCCTTTTGATCCCCACCTCATCCCCATGGAATGTTTCATAAAGACTTTTCCTAAATCCAGTAAGTTCTACACAGAGTTTATCATCACCGCACACTTCAACAGCATCACCAGCTTCAGTAACCAAGAGACTTTGGTGTACAGTCCTTGTGACCATGCTCGTCAGCTCTACTGAGATGATGTGGGAGGGGCTGTTGAGTGGGTTTTGTCTCAGCAACCTCATATGCAACAGAAGACAACCCCGCCGGTCCTGGAATCTCTTCAGTAGTGCTCAGATGTTTGAGCCCCTTATTGCAGCTCCTCTGAAATTCTTCTGACCTTTCCATCACCATCCTCTTTGGCATTGGCCAAATTAGTTAGGCAGGCCCTGGTTGCTATATTTCTGAAGGAGGCTTCCACCCCCATCCCACCCTGGCACTAGATTATACATTATATACAAGAAGTACTTTATGTACCCTAAAAATTAGAGCATAAAAAGCATTTTAAAAAGTCACTATAGTTCCTGTCATATAGTAAGCAGTGAAAATGCAGTCTATTAAAGATTAAATGCCTTTTGGAAAATTTGGAGGAGATGTCCAAAGAAGAAGAATGTTCTAACAGAATTTTAGCCCCAAAGAAAGAATTTGAAACCCTATGTAGAGCCCAATGCTGGCCTTAGATCATACATACTCGTTTGTCAGCCAAGTTTTTCAGCACATTTTTAAGGCAGCTTTTGTGGTAAAATTAGGTGCCTAGACCGATATTCTGGTTGCCTTATACTTGAGTATATATGGTACTTGTAATCCAGGTTGGGCAGGGGGTGGGGGGTGGGGACGGGACTGTTAAAAATGAACTTGACCTGAAAGACATTACTGCAGGTTGTAAAGCTCTGAGTCTTGAGTTTATCCTTTTTTTCTTTTTTCGGGGGGGGGGGGGGTTCATCTAATTGTAACGGGTATCTGTGCTTTCCTGCCCAAAAGATGGCACCTTCACCATGATTCTTTCCATTCTGTGCCCAATTTAGCAGTGTCACTGCACATGGTATCAAGAATGTAGATGCCATGTGGTATGTAGACGCTTGACCCAAACTGGGAAGTCATCAGTAAATGCACCTGTCACCACCTTTGCTATTTTATATTGTAGGATCGGGCTCAGCACACTTGTATCATCTGCTCAGAGTACTTGGTGGGTGTTGAGAGGAGGCCAGGAGGCATGAGGCCTTGGAATCATAAGCTGATTTTTTGTTTTTGTTTTTGGGGCATCACTGCCTTCTGGTGGTGGGAGTAGGAGGCCCAGTCTTGCTGCTGGATTTGAACCTCCAACCCAGTGGGCCGCAGTCCCGCTCACAATCACTACGCCACCGGGGCTCAGCCCCATAAGCTGATTTTTATTCTTACCTTAAAGTTAAATTGACGTGCTTTTATTTTTACCTTACAAGTTTGTGATTGTAGACAAGTTAGTCAACTTCTGTGAGCCTTTATTTCTTCCACCCATAAATTAGTACTGTTATAAATTATATCTGTTCCCTCCTCAAGACTGACTTGGTAGAGCTGATAAGCCCCATCTGATAAGCAGTACACAGATGCTTTGAAGTCCTGTTTGTTTTCTTCGACCAAGACCTTTGCACATCTAAGGATTCCTTTATCAAACTCAAAACTGCGACTCCTGCCCTTAGTCCACTCTGACTCATGGTGACCCAATAGAACTTTCTCGGAGGGTCTCTGACACTATAGCTCTTTATACAGCCTCTCTAATTATAGCCCAAGCAGCCAGGTTGAGTTCTGCCACCCCAAGCAGTTAGTAGTGGTACTCGTAGAATGCAGGGCTAGGGTTCTTGCTGTCTTCCCAGCCAGATTGACTGGATAATATTTAGAATTATATGAAAACTTGAGAACATTGTGCATTTTTTCAAAATTGGAGGAATTCAGGAACAAAGATTTAGTTTATACCCTCTTCTCACTGTAGTTAGTTTCCTTGGGTCATGGCATGCTTTTATAGCTGATAATGATTTTTATAATTTATTTGGTTTTAATATAATAGATTAGCAGACCAGCGCTTTATCCAAATCTAGTACCTTGAAAATAACCTCTCCAACATATGGGCCCCTAGACCCCTCCCTTTCTCCTTCCCTAACACTGAGGTAACTGTGTGCCCTCAATCCTGCATTCATGATTCTCGCTGTTTTTCTTTAGAGTAGTGGTTCTAATTCTGTGACCCTTTAATACAGTTCCTCATGTTGTGGTGACACCAACCATAAAATTATTTTCTACTTTTTTTTTGTGTGGCATCACTGCCCTGGTGGAAGTAGGAAGCCCAGCCTTGCTCCTGGACAGCTGCTACTGGATTTGAACCATCAACCCTGTGGGCTGCAGTCCCACACACAACCACTATGCCACCAGAGCTCAGCTCAAAATTATTTTCATTGTTACTTCATAACTGTAATTTTGCTACTGTGATGAATCAGAGGAGATTCTTGCGAAAGGGTCATTGACCCCCAAAGGGGTCACAACCCACAGGTTGAGAACCGCTGCTCTAGAAGATAGACATAGTTCCATTTTAATAGACAAGGAGAGGAATAAAGTTAGTGTGGCTGGGTTTAAGTGTTTGAAGATGCCATTGCCTCTTTTGAGTTTTTGTACACAATTTAAAACCAGGATTGCCCTGGCACCTAGAAGTTAGCCTTTTTCACTTTATCATGGTGAGATTCCTATACATAGTACTGTGTTACTGAGATTCATCTTTATTGTGTGCATGAAGTTGTCTAATTTTCCTCCCTATTTATGATTTTGTTTTCTATTTTGCGAATGAGTATTTGGATGGCTAAAGCCATGATTGTGAGCTTCGCTGGGCTTGAGGAGGAACGGACTTAGTGGTATTGGCTTTCATTTGGGCTTAAGGCTTGATGATGGCTATTCCCTACTGAATTGTCAGCACTCTGGCTCATACCTTAAATCTCCTTGCTGCTTTCCTGACATCACTCATGATTAAGCCAAAAGTCTTTCTAAGTCCTATCTCGAGACTTACCTATCATAAAAACCATGGCTTTGCCCCCATTTTACTGTTACACGTCATCAAAATGTTCAACATTCACGTAGCACATTTCATTGGGTTCTACCATGGATCAACTTGACACCCTTCTACTGAGGTGGAATACCAACAATCTGACAGGCCCACTGACTAGGCCTTCTGTTGAGTCAGTGAAAGACATTTTAGTGCAGTATGCCCAGTACCGTAGTAGAGTTAATGCAAAATCTTATAGGAGACATCCCAAAAGAAAGTTCAGAACAAAGTCTAACAGTTGGGGCTTGAAGTTACTAGTTAGAGAACTTTCCTAAGTTGCTACATGCCTGCTTTTACACAGTTTCAAATAATTCTCTCTGATTTTAATCTAATCTCACTATTTTAGAGGTGGTATATTCAGTTTAAACAAAGCCTGTCCGCTAGGGCCCCCCCTCCCTGACAGTAAGGACAATGAGGTACATGCTCACTGCCAGGCATTGAATCCTGGCCTTGTCATGTTCAAACTATGTGACCTTGACCAAGAAAACTCCCAGTATAATGGGAAAAACAACATTTCATTTGATTTTTGAGAATTTGAAAGAGTTAAAATATGTAAAAAGTTTTCAGTTGTTCCATGTAAGGCATATATATTTGATACATTTTATTATGTGGCTGGTAAAATTTGATAGAAATTCATTTGGTTGTGAAGACTGCAGATTCTCATAACATTGTGAATAAATTGGATGCAAAGGGCTACACATTTAAAATCTAAATGAGTTCACAGATTAAAAGGTAGCTTATTAGCATATTTTTCACCAAAATCCATTTTCCTACATAGGGTAAATTTTCACATATACCCAAATGGCTAGAACTCAACATTTAGTTTTTCCTAATAATCTGTGCTTCTCTAATTGAATGTGTGGCTATTAAGAGAATGTATACACAGGGTGACAGGGAGTACAATGCAAATAAAACAAGCCTCTGAGGCTAGGGAAGGCAGGCAAACTCTGCATTCCCAGGGCCATTCCAAGCTGGCTTAGTAAAAGGGGGCTGATAATAGCTACCTAGGTAGGCTACTGTATTGAATGAAACAACAGGTGAAAATCTAGGCACAGTACACCTGGGACATAGGAAGTTCCATAACAAGTGTGTCAGCTGCTGCTATGTTTCACACGTCATATTAATAAATCAATCCTCACCACCCTATGCATTACCATACCACTAGTCTTTCTCTTTTGCAGATAAAATCAAAGCATAGACAAGCTAGGTCATTTGCCCAAATTCATAGCAAAGGAATGGTTCCAACCATCCCAAATCTCCCAACCCAGAGCACTCCAGAGCCCCCTCTCTCTTAACCAGCATCACCTGTTGCTGCTTCAGTGGATGAAAATTCTCTGATCATCTCTCTCCTTAATGATGAGGGTTTAACTCTTATCTCCCACCCCATCCCACCCCCAACTGGATAAAGATGCATGAAAATAGTGTGAAGATACAAATTATGATAAGCTATGTCCTTTTTTGGTTGAGGAATACAAACCTCAGTAAATCACTAATCAAAATATTCCTGTAGGAAGAACGCTCCCTGTAGGCAGTAAGTTACTGTTCTTTAAGAGTCACCAGCAGTCTGCCAAATCCCCATACATCTTAGAGCGACTTGTTACTAAAAAAACAACAAAAAACACAACAGCACAACGCAAAACTCCCTGCCATTTAGTTGATTTCAACTCGAAGACCCTAAGGGGAAGTGGAACTGTCCCTGTGGATCTCCAAGGCTATGCATCTTTATGGGGGCAGAGAGCCCCATCCTTCTTCCATGGAGTTGATGCTGAGTTCAAACAGCTAACTTTACGGTGAGCATAGTCTGCAAGGCTAAATAGTTTGGCATAATGATTAAAAGAACAGAATCCAAAGTCAGACCACCTGGATTTAAAGCCCAACACCTACAAAGTTACCCAAAATAAAACTATGGGGGAGGGAGGAGGGGAGAGGCAGTAGGGTTATGATGTGATTAGTATAATTGTGTACGTGAAAGTCACCCTAAAACTCAGCCATGGCAAACAAGTGAAACCAAAATGGACTCGAGTTTTCAGATTATGTGTGTCCAGAGAATAACCAGAGTGGGAAAAATTTATGGGTTGAAACCTTGGAATGAGAGATTCAAAATAGACATAGTAGGTCCTTTCTGGAGCCTGATGCGGAAGACTGCCTGTATTACTGCCAGTACAGTGGAGAGTAAGACACATTGCAAGTGGTGAGGTTGCCTGCCATCTTTGATCAGGGCACCACTGTTTTGAACTCAACCAGGCAAGAGATTTGGTTATTATGAGAAAGGCTAAGTTTGAAGCAAGCATCAAACTATCATTTCCCCCATACTGTTTATAATTCCAAGCCCTCAGTGTGCCAGTTCCAAATCCTCAGCCATGCCTGAAAAGGAAGAACTAGTTCAAAGACTTGTTTAATACAAGCTCTTGGGTACATGAAAAGCACTTAATATATGCTCACTATTGTTACTGTTTTCTAACTAGGAAAGATCTCCATGTTGTTGTTTTTTTTTGGGGGGGCATCACTGCCCTCAGGTGGTGGGAGTAGGAGGCCCAGCCTTTGCTCCTTTTTTTGGTTTGTTTGTTTGTTTGTTTTTTTGGGGGGGCGGCGGGCATCACCGTCCTGGTGGTGGGAGTAGGAGGCCCAGCCTTGCTCTTGGAGAGCTGCTGCTGGATTTGAACCTCCAACCCAGTGGGCTGCAGTCCCGCGCACAAGCACTACGACACCAGGGCTCAGCCCGCCTTTGCTCCTTGGAGCTGGAATCGAACCTCCATTCCAGTGGGCCGCAGTCCAGCGCACAACCACTAGGCCACCAGGGCTCAGCCCCATGTTGTTTTGTTAACAAAAGAGTTGACAGGGAACAAAAAGAGAGAAGCCAGGCCTCTCACTGTTAACAAGAGCTGAGAGAGACTACTAGCAGACCTAGCAAATGGGACAAATCCACACTTGGGAGAAAGAAGGGAAACATTTTTTATTTGTAACCCTTAAGATTCTTTTTAAAAGAATATCCTTACTAGAGCAACCTTCTATGAATCTGATAACTATTTCTTAGATTCAAGGCACAGCTCACTGTAAGAGTCTAATGCCCTGCCTTATGCAGCTTCTCTGACATGACAGTGCCCTAAAACAAACTAAAACAGGTTTTGGAGAGTCAGGATCAGAACAGATGACACCATTAGTCATAAACTCTCAACCCCTCCTTCATAGGCTTTCCTGAATTGTGGGTCTTTCCGGGAACACCTCCCCCTTGGTGGGCAGGCCCTGCTGCTCTGTGAGCCCCTTCAAACTCCAGAAAGGTTAAGCGTCCAGACTTCATTCATTTGTATTCAGGTACCTGGTGGACCGGTGATGAAGTGCTCTGCAGCTAACCGAAAGGGCCAGCGGTTCAAACCCATCAGGCGGTGGGTCCATAAAGTCTTCCAGCCAGGGAAACCTGAGACTGCTGGACTTGCTGGGACCTACAGGGTCCCTGTGTATCAGAATCGGTGGCCATGGGGTGGCTGGGGGATATGGGGGTTCTTTTTGCGAGACTGTACTTGTTAAGTATTCATTCTTAGTTGATGCTGTCCCGGTTCCAACTTACAATGACTCTTCTTTTGCTCTTTCGTTTAAATCACTTAATTGAGGGGCTCATGCATATAAACCTCACGACAATCATTCAGTTCCATTAAGCACATTTGTACATATATTGCCATCAACATTTCCAAAACATTTTCTTTCTACTTGAGCGCTTAGTATCAGCTCTTTTTTCCCCACTCCCTCCCCCCACACTCCCATCCTCATGAAACCTCGTTCAATGATATATTATTATTTCGTGTCTTACACTGTCCACTGTCTCCCTTCACCCACATTCCTCTTATTTGTTCCCCTAGGGGAGTGGTCTATATATACAGCCTTGTGATGGGTTCTCCCTTTGTCCCCCGCCCCCCCCCCCCCCCCCCCCCACTATTCCTGAATGGCTCTTTTTTTAATGCTGTACATTATTCTGTATAAAGGTATCATTTATTTACCTAGGTCCCTACTGTGGAACAAAGGAGTCCTGGTGCCACAGTGGTTATCCATTGGGCTACTAACCCAAGGTCAGCAGTTCAAAACCACCAGCTGCTCACTGGATTTTCAGTTCCAGTAAAGAGTTACTGCCCCACAGGGGCAGTTCTGCCCCGACACAGGGTCCCAATGAGTTGACATCGAGTTGCTGTGGAACTTAAACGGTTGCATTCACCTTTTTGATATTGTAAAGAGCAAATTACAGGTCAATCGTTATGCATATTATTTTGTATTGGGAAAAAAATTAGAAGTGGAATTTGTGGATTGATTTCACTTTGAAGACTTTTGATATACCGCATATTCCTGGTAGCGTAACTCCCCACACCTATTCCAGTGCTAAGAATTGTAATTTACAAGAAAAAATTTGGAAGTATGGTTAGTAAAAACAAACCAAAAAAAGGAAATGGTAGCAAAGATGAGTCTCTTTATCTTCTTTGTAGAAGTAAGAATTGTATTTTATTTTAAAGGCTTTTCTGTGGAGATCTTTATGACTCAGTACAGTTCTGTCCTCAGTACCCGGTGATGGGCCTTGCATGCATATGAAGTAATACAAACACCGTAGTGAAACTTGGGAGACCTTTAACCTCTGCATTACCTGTATAGGTGTGAGAGGAGTACGGACCTATCCCATATCTCTGTGTCTGTGGGCAGGATTACATATTTCACAATTTCTCTGTTTGAGAGCACATACAGCTAACCCACACCTTGGTCACAGGAGGGTAAGACAAAACTTGTCTTCTGGGACTCCCGTCGTACAGCATGGGTTATTCTTAACAGGGCTGTGTCGACACTTGTCTCTGATGAAACTTGTCTCTGGCTGTCGACACGTTTTCTCAGCAGTGCTTGTCTCAGTATTCCTACAGTTCCTTCAAAAAAAAGGTCCAGTCACAACACTGGAATCTGCTGGACCACTTAACTTCAAGGCAGAGAGATCAGCTCAGAAGATTATAGGGGCTTTTTGTGATTCCAATGGAATAAAATGATAGAGCCTTTTAAAGGTACAGGACGATCATGGGGACTTAAAATGAAGAAGTTTTAAGAAGACATAAAAAGGTAAGAAAAAAGGCAGGAAAGTTGTGCGGAGGACTTGTCTCCCACCTTGACAATGTGCCCACTTACTTCTTGATCACAGTAGCGACAAGTCTACAGTATTTTCCCGGGACACTTTACCCCATTTGTCCTCCAGCCTTAATCTTGCCTCTTCTGTCTTTTTTGTTGTTTGAAAATATCAAAAGAACATCGGAACGAAGCAGCAGTTTGAGTCCCTGGAGGATTCTGTGTGGCAGAGTTAGAGTGATGGAAACATGACCCTCAGAATGTGTGCACCTACTAGAGGAGAGGATGAACAATGATAGCTTCACATATGGATGGTTTTGCTTAGTAAAGGTTTATATGATTTGATGGCCGTACATTTTGACTCACATATATTTGCTTTCATATTTTTAATCGTGTTAGTTAGGTGCTTTCATTCTGTTATTTGTTTTCTAAGGCAATGCTTACAGAGAAGAGTGATAGTCGCTGAGCTACGTGCTTCCTGCTGAACTAGCCCCTCAGGTACCCTGGCTCTGGTGATTGCTATGGGAGATTGGATGACCGTTACAGATCCAGGTCTGTGTCCAGATAGCTGAGTCTGCACTTGTGGATTAAGGTGTAAAGTAAACAGGAATTTTCAGTTAAACTCTAAATTATTATAACTCAAATGATATTAGAGAGATATTGTAAGGCATGTAATTTTTATCTTCTATAAATTATTAGCAGTAGCCATGCACTGTTTTGGTATGATTAACTTGATTGTGTTCTGGTGGAGGGAAATTTTTCTGCATTTAAAATAGGTTTCTTTAGGTGGAGCCCCGGTGGCGTTGTGGTTGTGTGCCGGACTGCAGCCCACAGGGGTTGCTGGTTCAAATCCAGCAGCAGCTGCCCACGAGCAAGGCTGGGCTTCCTACTCCCACCAGGGCCGTGATGCCAATAAAATAAAATAAGTTTCTTTGATGTATTCCTTTAATATCAAACTTTTCAGTGGAATAGATAAGTGGCATTGGTCTGTTATTTCTGTAACCTTAAAAGTATTTTTGGAAAGAATTGTAAGGTTGTATGGCGCTCTGATGGTGTAGTGGCTATTCGTTGTGTTGCAGTCCTCCGGTTCACGGTTCGAAACCAGCAGCAGTTGCTCGGGAGAAAGACTGGACTTTCTACTCCCTTAAAGAGTTACAGCCTCAGAAACCCACAGGCGGTGGCTGTGAGTCAGCACGGACTCGATGGCTGCGAGTTTTGAGTTACTGCAACTTAACATGACTACCGAGACCACCACTGTGTCTTTATAGCTTGCATCTTTTTTCAAAGAAAGTATTAGATTTTCTTAAAGTTAGAATATACACTTAACATATGGAATGTATGTGTGTGTATATATTGTGTAATTCTCAAAGTCTTTTGTTGCGTGGATTGTTAGTTTTTAATTAACATTTTTATAAATTACATCTGTCAATGTCTTTCAGAAAGCATAGATATCTCTCCATATACCTCAGAAACAAAGATGTCGCCATCAAGCTTATACTCACATCAAGTGCTATGTTCCTCAATACCTTTATCAAAAAATGTGCAGAGTTTTTTCAGTGCCTTTTGCACGGAAGAGAATATTGAACAGAGTATTTCTTATCTTAATCAGGTAACATTCTTTTCTTACTGTCAAAAGCAGTTGTATAAATGAGATGTATAATGGAACACAGTGTAGTTATGAGAAAGTGTGTCCAGCTTAGTAAGCAGGAAGTCCCCAGGTGACAAATGAGATTTGTTCCTGACGGTTTCTTTAAGAATGTGTTGGTACACTGGATCAGGTGCATGTAGTTCTTATTTGACCTTACTTTAATGCAGGCATTCTCAAACTATGGCCCGTGGGCCACATGCGGCCCTCCAAGCACATTTATCTGGCTGCCGGGTGTTTTTTGGCCACCTGTCCTGCTTAGCAGCCAACTTCATCCCCAGCCTGCAGTAAATTTGTTCATAGTTTTTTGTTTTTGTTTTTTTAAACGATAGTCCGGCCCTCCAACGGTCTGAGGGACAGTGAACTGGCCCCCTGTTTACAAAGTTTGAGGACCCCTGCTTTTGTGCGTGCTGAGCCCTGGGGCTGTAGTGGTTATGCACTTGGCTGCGATCCATCTGGTTGGTAGTCCAAAACTGCCAGCAGCTCTTTGGGAGAAAGACTGACTTTCTGCTCCCATAGACAGTTTAGTCTCGTAAACTCCCAGGGGTTTCCTTGGTTTTAGTGCATTGGTTCCCAAATTTATTTGGCTCACCACTACCTTTTCAGGAAAAAAGTTACTCAGTCCTCCATCCTGTCCCCATCCCTGCACCCCTGCTGTTAAAAACGCATTTGTACTGTAGTCCACAACCCAGGACCAAGTGTAGGTGCCTGCTTTCGCAGCCCTCTTAGGTCATTCCAGTGGGGGTATCGCCCACTTCCGCAAACACTATATCCGCGCAAGAGTCATCCCAAAGCGTTTTCAGTGGTTTAAGAGCTGTATGTGTAGCAAGTGAAGGTGGTTATGATGAATTTGTTGTGAATTGGGATGGGTTCAGTCGGTTCAAATGAGGGCAAAATTATATAACATTGAAGGACAGATGGGAGTTCTTTACGAATCTCATTCGCTTAGTGCCTTTGAGCCTGAGACTACATCTTCTTGAGGACAGCCTCATCTTTCTCCCACAGAACCTCTCACAGGTTTGAACACAACCACTACACCTCCAGATGTTTGCTGCCATGGGGACTGCCTGTTGACACAGGTCTTAGAGTAGATTTGCTAAGAACCACGGTGCACATCCCGTCTGGTTAGAAAGGTAAATTCGTTGTCAGGAGCAACTTGGCTGGCATGTGGCGTCCTAGCATCTCCTCTCTGAGAGTCTGACCCCCGTTGTACTGAGGTAGAAACTGCTCTATCACGGTAACGGTTTGGTCCTTAGAGACCAGAGGCTAAACTGACCTGTTCTCTTACCCCTTCGTCCTTTAGAAATAGAACTATCTTCTTAGTAATCTCAGTAGTTTCTGTCTTTTGTTCAGTAACCAACTTCTGAGAAAAAATTTTTTTCTCTTACCAGGAATTGACTACTTTTGGCTTTCCTTCATTATATGAAGAATCCAAAGACAAAGAGGCCAAGAGAGAATTAAATATAGTTGCTGTTTTGAATTGTATGAATGAACTGCTTATACTTCAGCGGAAGAACCTTCTGGCTCAGGAAAATGTGGAGACGCAGAATCTGAAACTGGGAAGTGATATGGATCATCTACAGAGCTGCTATGCAAAACTTAAGGTGACGGTGCATACCGATCCGCTTTTGAAAGCCATTATGTAATTTGTACTGTAAATATTCAGGGACTTCATCAAGTGGATTTTAGACATTTAAAAAAAAGTTTCTGGACTTTTAAAATGTTGATAAATAAAAGTCAGCATAAAGTAATTTGCATAAATCAGTATGCTTTCTGCGTCCTGTTCGCTGTATTGAAGATGGTGATGTTACAGACTATTGAGTGACTTGCTTAATCTGTAAAAGGTTAGACTAGGAGATATTTATGTCTTAGGAAAATAAGAATCGTCCCTGTCCACTTAATAAGGTAGATGCTTATTTTAAGACAGTTCTTGTTGAGAGGTAATTCCAAGAAAATCATTATTGAATTCACCTGGGCTTCAATGATGAAGGTATTCCAGATAACTTCTACAAAGTCCCATAGAATAGACCTTGATCCCAGGATCGTTTCAATTGGCTTGTTTTCTGAGTAAGAGAAATGGTCATTTACTATAGAGAGCTAACTTACTTCACATTTAATTTACTTCTTGTTGTACTATTTTAATGCTTTTTTGAATCTATTTATTTCCTTGAGAATGATGGAGAGGAAGACCCTCAAATGTATACCTTAGTGCATGGCCATCAAGCTGACTTCTGACTTTGAGGGAGACCCCATGTAGGGTTCTCTATGAGTTGGAATTGACGCGATGGTGACGAGTCATGTCATAAAATTTATTTTTAGTTAACAAAATGGCACGTGTAACCCTTTAGCTCATTTATGAATCCATTGTTTGGATGTCTACGTTAATTTTCATCCGAGTTGCTTTTGAATGCCTTAGGAACAGCTGGAATCCTCCAGGAGAGAAGTGATTGGGCTTCAGGAGCGAGACAGACAGCTACAATGCAAGAACAGGAATTTGCACCAGCTGCTTAAAAATGAGAAGGATGAGGTGAGTTGTCAATCACTGTAGAGTTAAGTTTCATTGTGTTTCGGAGGGTGGGGGTAATCTGAGATGACCATTAGAGCTACTTCACTTTGGAATGTTTATTCGTTTTACATCGAGTTGGTCTGGTGAACTGTGTCTGCATCATTATATGTAACTGAGAGGTCAGTGCCCGCTCAGCCTCACCCTTTACCTCATGTGGAACCATGCAGTTTTGCATGCTCCTTCATAGTTCTCCTGTCCTGTCCGCCCAGGCTCACACTCCCTCATGACTGATTGTCAAGCGCAGAGGTAATTCAAATGCAGATCTTCTATTCTGTGCCGTACATGTGCATGGTACTAGGCATATCATCCTTCTTTCGCGCCCTTAAATGTTGACACAGGACTTCTAATCCATCAGCATGTGACCCCACCCCAAGTATGTGTCAGCTTGACTGAGTCATGATTCTCACTTGGCAGTTTTGTAAGCGGTAGTCAATCCCTCACGCTGCGACTGAATGTGATGATCCGTCTTACGGGGTCTCTATGAGGCAGCATTGACTCCATGACAGTGCGGTGTTTTTGTTTGTTTGTTTGTTTGGGTGTATGGGCGTGTAAATATTAGGGCTTCTTTTCTATGTTGAAGTTGTAAACTTTTACTTGAATCTGTTGATCAAGGGACCCCATTTAACAGAAAGTGTTTTTTCAGGTGCAAAAATTGCAAAACATCATTGCAAGTCGAGCTTCCCAGTACAATCATGATATGAAGAGAAAAGAACGTGAATATAATAAGCTCAAGGAACGTCTACATCAACTTGTAATGAACAAAAAGGATAAAAAAATTGGTAAGCAGCTGGCTAAGCGTGGTGAAAGATAGTTAAGCAACGATGCTGTGTGTCAACTCATGAGTGATATTTTCATGCTTTGTACAAATTGTAGACAGTGTATGTCCATATGAATAAGAAATTAAGATAACTAGTGAAAGGTCAGTCAGTTTGCTTTGCTTCATGAGTTTTACAGAAAGATTAAACTTCATATGGACATTTTTTCAACAAAAACAGTTTTAGGATTAATCCACAGGAAAAAGTAAGATCATTCAATGATAAAATTAGTATTCCAAATCAGGATCCATTTCTGAGTAACAAAAGTATGTTTTTGGAGAGTTAACTTCCTAAAATTGTCTAAATGAGGGGGTATCCCCCAAAAAACCCAGAATTTTTTTCAAAACGATGTATTTAAATTCATTTGCACAATAGCCTTATCACCTTCAACATACTCTGAATTAGACTTATTACATTTGTCAAATCTGTGATTCCATTCTTGTAAAACGTTTTTCAAATTCATCTGTTTGGTTGCCTGACAGCACCTCCCTGGTATTTTCCCTCACCTCTCCTTCATTGCCAAATGCTTTCCTGGCCCTCTTCATTTATGGAAACAAAAAGAAGTTGCATGGAGTGAGGTCAGTGAGTCAGGTGCATGGGCCAAGAGAGCATGCTGGTTCTTGCCCCAGACTGGCACACTGAGATCGCTTTGTGAGCAGGTGCATTGTTGTGGTGGCAGAACTAATCACCCACCTGCCATAAATCTGGCCTTTTTTTGTTGCACACTGTTAATCAATCTTCTCAGAATTGCGAAATAGAAAGCTTGATTAGCATTCTGACCTGGTGGAATGAACTCCATAGGCAGTATGCGTTGACATTTCTATCCATTTGGATGTCCAAAAGAAGGTTTGTCATCAGTCGACATTTCACCTTTTTTGAAATGAGAAAACCACTCATACACTTGAGTTTTCCCCCTAGTGCTGTCCTTGTAAGCTGTGTTAAATTTCACAAATTTCTGCAGCATTTTTCCCCAAGCAGGAAATAAAATTTCACAGTTCTCTTAAATTGGCCATCCCCCAAAACAAGGTTCGAACAAAATTCTTCTTACAAAAAAATATACCGCGACCAAAGAGAACTTTCCCAGGTGACCCTATGGGGTGCACTCACTTAGTGAGTGGCTAGATGTTTACCTAGCAGGAAAAAAAAATCATAGTACAAATGCACCGCTGTCCCCCATGCAATTCCCTTTGTTGTTGTTTTGGAGAGGTGGGGTAACACCCTTGTATACTGACCAGATCATTGATATCAGTTTGAGTTCCTTAGAGGGACTTTAGCGTATGAATATTTGAAGCAGCTAGTTTACAAGGGTGAACTATACAGTTCTCACGTGTATCTAAGGTATACTTTTTTCCTGTTTCCCTTTTGAAATTTATCCTGGTGTTACCTAAATGTTTGCATCATTACAAGGAAATGATGTTAGATGCCATGCATTTGGCTCCGACCACTGCATACCCACCCTCTACATAACAGGCGGAAACGCTGCATGGTCCTGGGCCCTGCTCACCATTGTTGCTATGCCTGAGCCCATTGTTAGAGCCATTCTGTCGGTTGATCTCCTTGAAGGACTTCTTTTTTGCTGGCCTTCCATCTTAGCAAATGTGATGTCCTTCTCTGGGGACTAAGCTCTCACGACGACATGTCCAAAGTATCTGAGAAGCGATCTTGCCATCTTTGTGTCCAAAGAGCGCTCCTGCTTTACTTCTTCCCAAACAGTTTGCCTATGTAGCAGTCTACGGTACTTTGAAGATTCTTTCCCAACACCATAACTGAAAATTCATAGACCTCAATTCTTTCACACAAGGTTTTCCTCATTCAAAGAAACAGTCCAGATTAGGAAGTGTGTTAGGTGCTGTGTGTGTGTGTGTGTGTGTACAATAGAACAAAGCAGTGTGCAGACCTGTGCATCCTCACAATCGTTACGTCCTTTTGGGACCATTGTTGCAGCCACTGTGTAGTTCGCCTTGTTGAGGGTCTTCCTCTTTTCCATTGCCTCTCCGCTTTGCCATGCTCGATGTCCTTTTCCAGGGACTGGTCTCTCCTGATAACATGTCCAAAGTCCAGGAGACAAAAACTTTGCATTCTCACTTCAGAGGAACAAATCAGTAGTACTTCTTCCAAGACAGATTGGTTCATTCTTCTGGCCAACCATGGTACTTTGATTATTCATTGCCAGCATCCATTTCACAGCCTGCCGTATTCAGTGTCTCAGCTTTCACATGCGCATGGAGCAATTGAAAGCACAGTGGCTGGACTGATAACCATCTGGGGGGCATGCAAGGAAAATGAGTCAACATCAGTAAGTGCCAGAAGGAAGAAAAAGTTACAGAGTTGATTGTCGCAATGATTGCACAGCCGTTCTTCTTATTTGGAACTACTGGATGTGGTGTGTTCATTACAGCTCCATAAAGTTAAAAGAGAAAATATGGCTCGCAATAGACACACCTTAGTCCTCAAAGTATCATCCAACAATTTAAAGAGGTCTTGCGCAGCAGCATTACCCAGTGCAGTGTGTTACTTAGTTTCTTTAACTGCTGCTCCCATGAACATTGACTGCGGATTGAACCAAGACAAACAGTATCCTTGACCACTTCCGTCTTTCCTCCTGGTGCAGTTATAAGATTTTCGTTTTCTGTTTTCTTTTTTTTTAAGTAGGGAGGGCAAAATCCCTGGTAGGTGGGAGGGAATCTTCAGTGTGGGAAGACCAGTAGCACACAGTCTTCCACCCCCAGCACCAGTGGGCGCACCTTGCTTCCCAGCTGTTACTGCTCTCTCATTTTCTTTACATTAGGTTTAATTCTAATGAGTTCCTTTAAGTGAAAGCTTAAATTCATATTGAAGATTTGAAAGTACAGCTACACAAATAGTCTTGCTGATCTGGTAAAATGCAAAAAAAGTCTAGGTTACTCTACTAGTGAATTCTGTCAAACATTTAAAGAATTGCCTCCAATCCCTCCTTTCAAGTGCTTCTAAAGTTACAAAGGGGAACATTTCCTAATCCATTGTGTGAGGCCAGCATTGCTTTGATACTTCAGCCAAATAAAGAAATCACATGCAAAAAATTGTGGACCAATATCCCTGAAGACTATAGATGTGGAAATCCTTAACAAAATACTAGTGAATAGAGTGCAATAACATGTAAGGAGAATTAGGCACCATGATCAAATGTGGTTTATCCCAGGAATACATGTATGGTTAATTATAAAAACAACCCCAAAGTGTAGTATGTTGTGTTACTAGAATAAAGGCAAAAAGGAAAACATTTCCTTCAAATCACTTGATGGGAAAGCATTTTGACAGATGTCATCACCCTCTCGTGATAGAAATACTCTGCACACTAAGGATAGATGGGGACATGCCTCATCCTGATAAAAGACATTTATGAAAACCTGACAGGATTTGGACCAAGACATGGATGCCTTTTTTTTTTTTTTTTTTTTTTTTAGCCACTGCTGTTCAAAAGTGTACTGAAACTTTTAGCCAGAGCAGTTAGGTAAGAAAAAATAATAAGAGGCATCCAAATCAAGAAAGAAGTAGTAACACTGTTTTTATCAGGAAATGTGTGTGATGTAGAAAATTCAAAGATTCTATAAGGAAGCTGCAAGAGCTAGTCCATTTAGCAAAGCTGTAGAATACAAGGGTGACACACAAAACTTAGTGGTGTTTCTACACACCAGCAATAAATGATATGAAAATAAAGTAATAACATTTCAGTAGCTCTAAAAGAAAAATAACTAAAAATTATGTAACGAGGTAAAAGAATTATGTGCTGAAAAATTAGAAACAAAGCTGAAAGAAAGTTATATGGACTTTTATATGGAAAGACGTTTTTACATTAGAAGACTTAATAAAGTGTCATTACCAACCACAGCAATCTGAAGATTCGGTATAATCCATATCAATTCCGTAGCCTTAAAAAAATTCTCCACACATGAAAGAGTTGACCCTAAAATTCACCTGGAATTCCAGGGTCCCCAAATGATCAAAACATTTTTGAAACAAAACAGAACAAAAAAGAAGGATTCACATGCCCATATTTTTTCAAAATAGTATGCTATTAGTATATGGATAAACAAACCAGTGGAATAGAAAAGGAGTCCAGAAATTAGCTCATGCAACTACAGTCAATTGTTTTTTGACAGGTTGCCAAGTTCAATCAAAGGGAGGGAAAAAGAGTAGTCTATTCAATAACTGGTGCTGGCATAACTGGATCGTCACATGCAAAAAGATGCCATCTTTCTGACAACGAACATTAACATCCGTTCAAAAGGAATCAAGGACCTAGATATAAGAGAGGACTAAAGCCATAAATCCTGTAGGAGAAATCTTCCTGCCATTGAGTTATGTCTCCCAGTGACCTTTCAGGCCACAGTAGAACTGCACGTACAGACTGCACGTCTGTATGCAAGCAGACCCAACATGACTGGTCGGCTCCAGTAGACCAACTTGTCAGTTCTCAGCTGAGCTCTTTAATCATGGCATCAGCAGGTTCCTTAGAAGAAATGGGTAAATCTTTTGGACCTTACATCTAGCCAGGTATTCTTCGGGCACTAAAGGCATGAGCCACAAAAGAAAGGGAAAGTTGAACTGCATCGAAATGAGATTTATTCCATATTTCAAAGGTCATATCAAAAAAAGTAAAAAGACAACCTGGAGGATGGGAGAACATTAGCAATAACCATATGTGAAGCAGACTTGTTATCCAGAAGACAGAGGGAACTTGTGCAACCCATTGACAGAAACAACAACCTCATTTTAAAAATGGGCCAAGGACTTGAAGTGGCCATATCACCAAAGAAGATAGACAAATGGCTATTTTGACGACTTGGAAAGATGCTCAGTATCATTCGACATTCCTCGCTCCTTGTGCCTATCAGCACATGAATGAGTAAATGAGAACAAACTGAAAATTTAGCCATAAAAAGTTTGTAAGTGTTTCTACTTGGAACCTTGAAGATAAGCTAAATGGAATAAGCCAGCTGCAAAAAGATAAATATTGTATTGTCTGCTTTATGTAAGGTATCTGGAAGAGGCACATATTCTAGGAAAGTAGAGACAAAGTAGCTAAATGATTGCCGTGGGCTAAGGGGAGTGGGGGACGTGATGGGGAATTTTTGCTTGATGGGCCTAGATTTTCTATTTGGAGTAATGGAAACATTTAGAAATCACATCAAACCCTAAAGAAGAAAGATGCGATAATAAGTAGTTAAGCCAAAAGTTAGAAATCTTTCTGTTCTGAGGATCAGTAGTAGTGTTACATTTCATTTGGGTACTCAGTGGCTTCGTAGGTTCTTGAAGAGCAGGGGAAATGCTTGAAGTGTAAAATGCATTACCTGATTTAGAAGGATTGATTGACCAGTGGCATCGGGCCATGGAGTCCTTGTTCTGTGGAGCCTTGCTATTGTGGGAGCCAAGCCCATCTGGATACGACAGTTCATAGTGATGCCATTTGCTCAAAGATGACCATCGGATCTGTTGTCTGCCTTCTCAGTGTTTCTTCCTCCACTGGGTCAGCAGGACTGTCACTGCTGCCCACACCTCTACTCCTTTGATGCTCATCGGAGGACTGGGCAGCGTTTCCTATAAAAGGCCAGATAGTAAATATGCCCAGCTTTGTAAGTTCTTGCCACAATCGCAGAGTTATTTATATGTGAAACAATTTCTGTGTATACTCAAGTGTAAGCTGACCTGAATATTAGCTGAGGCACCTCTTTTTACCACAAAAACGGCGTTAAAAAATATGATGAGAAACTCAGCTTATACATGAGTGTATATGGTATTTACATGTGGTTTCTGGCTGCTTTAGTGAGAAGCAATATAGAAATAATGGGTGTAACTGTGTGCAGTTCATTCAAGTTATGAAAATCAGGCCCAGGCCCATAGTTTACCTACTAATGTCCATGGAAATAATAGTGGTCAAGAAATCAGACAGCAAATCTGCAAAAGGCCTTTTAAAAAGTGCTGAAAAGCAAAGGTGTTGCATGGTATTTTCACTCTTGCTGAATGGTGCAAAAGGGGTAACCGGAGAAAACCCGATGGATTTGAATTGTGGTGTCGATGGAGAATATTGAGTGTAACATGACTGTCAGGAGAACAGGTGAATCTCCCGGAGAATTCACACCCCACACACACCTATCCCACACACCCCTTTGACGTGAGAGGATGGTGAGACTTGGTCAGGAGGGAAGGTTCCTGAAGAAAGCCATCAGCCTTGATAAAGTAGGGAATCCATGACGGAAACTCTCAATGAGCTGGGTAAGCAGTGGCTGCCACAGTGGGCACACACAGAGCCAAAGACCGTGACGATGACTCAAGACTGGGCAGCATTTCATTCTTTTGCATATGAAGTCACTACAACTCCGTTGACTTGAACACTAACAACAGTAGTTAAATTTATAAGAGTAATAAAGTAATAGTCATTAAATACTGTGTGCTAGGTCCTGTGTCAAGTGCTCATTATGCTTTTAGTCTTCACAAGTGTTTGATTATTTCTTTCATTGTCTCTGTTTTATCAATGAAGAAACTGGTTTAGCGGCTACATTTAACCTGCCACTCTCTCACTACAGACGAGAGGTAGAACTGAAATTTGAAATAAGGGCTATTTCAGCCTGAATCCTAACCTGTATGCCAGGTTGAGTTATGTCTTGAATGTTTAGAGAACATTAAGGCTTTGAACATGTCAAGGTATGTGATAAGGATTACTTGTGTTTTGTGTGTTTCTTTTTGTAGCTATGGATGTTTTAAATTATGTGGGACGAGCTGATGGAAAGAGAGGCTCCTGGAGAACTGGTAAAACTGAAGCCAGGTAGAGTCTAAATAAGTTTAATTGGTAAAGTTAACTAGACTTTGTTCTACGTTGCATTTTTATACGGGCAGTTTCTTCCTCAGGAATGAAGATGAGATGTATAAAATTCTCTTGAATGATTATGAATATCGTCAGAAACAAATCCTGATGGAAAATGCTGAACTTAAGAAGGTTCTTCAACAAATGAAAAAGGAAATGATTTCTCTTCTTT
The DNA here is from genome assembly GCA_004026705.1 of Nesogale talazaci. Classification (NCBI taxonomy): domain Eukaryota; kingdom Metazoa; phylum Chordata; class Mammalia; order Afrosoricida; family Tenrecidae; genus Nesogale; species Nesogale talazaci. Next base: position 36,473 of record PVJH01008493.1, on the reverse strand, counting down.
CTCCCCAAAAGCAGAAACCCCGAGAAAGAGCTGATGAGAATACAACTGTAAGTGGTTTTTTTCTCTAACTACCACGGGTGTCCGGTTGCTAGTAGCTGCAAGAATTAAACACTGCCTGCCTATCCTCAACAAGGACACTGAGTATTCTGAACAGGACAGTCCTGGCTTTGTAACTCCCCCTGGTGTGACAACCTGAAAATGATTCTACAATTTGCCTTGGCATGCAGGTTCTCCAAGGATTGAATCTATGCCAAGAGCTGTATTAGGCACTTCAGAAACATTTTTACCATGTTTTCCCCATAGGAATATAATGATTCAGAAACCGTAATGGTCCCCATTTTATAGATGCAGGGACTGAAGTTGAGTCACTCCTAAGAACTTGAGCAAGTCTTGAAAGATGTGCTTAAGAGATGGGACTTTCCGCAGGCTCGGGAACGCACAGGGGCAGACCTGCTCTGCCCTGTTGGCTCGCATCAACTCCATGGCAGTGAGCTGAGGTTTTGTTGTGGTTGTTTTCTTTTTGAGTTTGGTTTTTGATTGGGGCTTAAGTGCAGGCATCACTTTTCAGGATGGAGCTTCTATTATCTTTGGGAACCAAGTAATTATCTAGGCCATATGTTTATTGAATGTTCATTGTGTTTCTTGTATCTCGTGGTGGGGAAGCTAAAAAGATAATTCACTCTTTCCTTTAAGAAGCTCTCTTTGCAGGAGACAGGTATACAAAAGAGTATTTATAATGTGTTAAAGTATACAATAAGGTGTTACGGTGTGTGGAATAAAACATCTGTGGGTATCTGGGAAGGTATGTCAGACAAAGTGACATTTTCGCCGCTGTTGTAAAGCGAAGAGCCCATTTTGCAGTGGAAAACCTCTTGGATGAGGAGAATGACCTGCCCAGATATCTGAACAGTGTCACCTACGAAAATGAAGGAAAGCCTTTCTACTTAATTGCTTTATGTGTAATCTTAACTTCTATGTTGAAGCAAATCCACATTAATGATCAGAATGTGAAATAAATTTTTAGAAAATGCAAGCCACCAGCCAGACACTGGAGTTTGCTTGTTCAGCCTGTATTAGAACATCATTCATTCTGTAATATCACAAATAATCCTAACTAATATTGCCCCTACCATTTTTAGTTTTCTTTTTTATTTTTTGCTTAATTTTTTTTTTTTTTAATTAAGAAGGATGAAAGCCATCTCAGTGTTCTTTTTAATTCTCTGATTTGGGTGCTGCAGTACATATCATTTACTCTTTTCTCTCAAAATATGCCATTTCATGTCAGTTCTCAAGAGTCAGTGTTCCCTCTTCAAGGATAGTGTGTTACTCCTTTTGCTGCTGTAGTTTGTCTCTGTCTTTATTCACCTCTCATGGCTTTGCTTTCCCACAGCCCTTGAACTTTCACTTTCCCCATTAATACTCAGCCAGTGCTTCTCAGGGGCTCTGAAACTGAGAGTCTTCACCAGAGCAGGTCTCATTTGTTTTCTCAGAAGTGAGTAGAGGATGATTATATGTAGTATTACTTGGAGAGAGACTGCATCAGTATACATCGGCCGAATTAACAATATCACTAACTGCCAAATGATATCATTGTGTAACCGTGAAACCACTGAGACTCTTGGCTCAGCCAAGTGTTGACCCCAAACCTTACCTATCCCAGCCAGGCTTATCCTTGCCTGGACCCTGACTATTAGTTACTGCCAGACATACAACTGTGGTGCATCGGTCAGATAGGATAACGAGATAGTAGGTGAACGCTGAGTATGTGCTGGCGGACTCTAAAAGGAACCCGGAGAAGGACTGAGGCTTGACCCATCGTTGCCGAGGATTGATTTGCAAGAAGCAGAGTCACAGTGAACTGTCCTTTGGGCTTCCCCCTGCCTGCCCTGCTCCACTGGCCTGTCTGCTGGCCTGTCCCTGAGCTCAGTGACTCGGTGTCCCACTCCCACTCCCTCCCCTCTCCCTGATCCCTGATCCCTGCTGTGTCTTCATGTGGATGTGCACGTGAATTAGCCCGTTGGCCACATTTTAATCTCACCTGCCCTGTCCCCTCAGCAACATTGCAAATGTTCAAATTAGTAAAGTATACCTATCCATCTTCCTGACAATAACAACAAATTGGGACTGTATTATGCAGCCACAGATTATTATGACCTATCTGTTGTGAGGACTCATGGAAAGAATTCCATGATGTGTCAATTCCTTGTTTCTGCAACTTTTTTTGAAGTACCTTCATATATTTTAGCATTATTTTATGTTCTTTAGCCTGCTTTTTGTCCTGTTTGATTATATGCCAGTAAAACTTGCTGCATGTCTCTGTGGTTTCCTATTTTGGTTGAATGCAAAGAAAAATATTTTCATTTAAATAAAAAATACAAGGAAAAGAGGATTAATGGTTGCTTCCACTTCAGAGATTATTTTACAAGATCTTTTGTTTAAGCTGCCTAAGCTTAGAATTGGAGAGAACTTGATCGAACTCCAAATCTCAGTTCTGCTTCTTGGCTGTGTGACTTTGGGCAAAGTCACTCTGCTTCTGATATTTGCTTCCACCGTGCAACCTGATTCTGAGGATTAATTGGCATGATGTGAGTGCATGAACACAAAATCATACAGGTGGTGTTTATCTTTCCCTCTCACTACTCTGTGACACTTGCCACTAACTATATTTTGACTTCAAGTTCAGATTTCAAGAGAACCTGGCTTAGGGATTTTCTGTCTTCAATATCAGTATTTATATCTAGCAATATCAAGTTCAGTACCAAGTCCTATATGCTTAGAATAAAGCACAGAAGTGATTGTGATTGACCTCTGACCCGCAGTCTGGAGGTGCTGTGGGGTAGGCATGGAGCAAGGTCAGCAGTTCACGGTCACCAGCTGCTCCAGAGAAAGTTGAGGCTGTCTGCTTCTGTTACAGATTCACCGTCTCTACAGCTTTAGAGGGTCACAAGCGTCAACTCAGTGGCGGTGAGGCTTCTTTTGTTTGTTTTGTTTTTTATTAAACCACGTTAAGATCTCCTGGTCTTTTCATCACCACCACCTGTAGGTTATTTCTGATGTTGAAGATGACACTGGGGAACTGAGTAGAGAGAGTATGTGGGACCTTTCCTGCGAAGCGGTGAGAGAGCAGCTTACCAACAGCATCAGAACGCAGTGGCGGATTTTGAAAAGTCATGTAGAAAAGCTGGATAACCAAGGTAACCACTGCTTCAATGCAGGGGGAGTTGAGCACATGTGTTCCAGTCCCGTGTTACACCACGTTGTTTTAGGTCAGTCTGTGCCAGAGGTTTGAACCTCTCTGAGAGTTGGCCTGAGGGTGGACCCTCACTGAGGAAATGGCACTTAGCTTTCAAAGGGACTCCTGTCCTTGAAAAGAGCACACCAGATATCCACTTACTGAATTCTACAATTGAATAAAGTAATCTGATACTTTTCTAAATCTTAAAAATCAAGAAACAGTACTTTAAAAAGTAACTTAAAAAAATACTCTTTACTCTTATTTTTTAACTGCCTTCTACTCTATTTCGAGATGCTTGCATTTCCCCCCGTAGGTTCTTAGTAATTATTTTCTTTAAAAAATATTCTGCAAACGATAGAGGTTTATGGCAAAAGATTAATTCAAAGGAGCCTGTAAAGCAGAATGATCAGGTCTCTGTTCTCCCACCCCCTTGCCCAATACACTTTGGTGTACTTTCTAGACTTTTCTCTCTGGCTATGCAAATATTTCTTGAAATGTATGTAAAATTGAATATCGTATGTATGCTTTTTCACTTAGCCGTGTATTATTGTGCACATACCACACTCATTATAGGTAAACATTAATGAATATATCCTTTATCCTTTATATTTTTAAAAGTAAACTGTACGCTTATAGGTCAGGAAAATTAAAGGTATTGCTCAGCAACCAAGTCAATTTAAAGAAATTTTATTCCAAATTGTGAGATTCACAAATACAGTGCCAATTGCCATTAGTAATAAAGAGCAATCAGCAAATTGTTATAGCACCAAAATTATGTAGATGAGGTTGTGTTGATTCCAGTCATTAGCAGCATCCATTATTGAATAGCAAATGAGATTAGTGCCAAGGAGCGACTCCGATAGCACTGCTTTGACCTTTAAGGTAGCAGTGCGGTCTATGAATTTATTTCTCTTAGTGTCTTTGGTCGGTTATTAGGGCAATTTTAGTTAGGGTATAATCTTAAATAAATATGGATTATAAGGTCAGTTGTGACAATATAGTTATTTTTGCAGGAATGCATTTATTCCCAGAGTAGTACAAATTTGTAGGTTTTATGAATGGCTTAAGAGTTGATTTGCTTTAACATTTCTAGTGTTAAAGTCATGTACATTTAATTTTACTGTAGCTTATGAAAATGTAAAAGGCCAACAGAAATCATTACTTTGTACAAAACCTATGAGATTCCACAGAAAGGAAATTCTTAGAGCCTTGATTTAAAAATAATATGTATAAATAAAACACCATAAACTAAATGATGGCTGCAAATCTATGTTGAATTCCTGGGTCTGTGTTAGTTTTAAAGGTACATTATGATGGCCTTAATGAGGATGATGTAATTTCACGACAAGACCACGAACAAGAGACTGAAAAGCTTGAATTAGAAATTCAGCAGTGTAAAGAAATGATTAAAACTCAGCAACAACTTTTACAGGTAAATGTGGCTTACTGTTTTAAAGCTGTGCTCCTCGGTGAAAGGCTAGATTTCCAGTCCTTCATGGCGTCTGACCTACAGTCGGGGCATTTTCCTCCCCTCCACACTAGGGTAGCTGGGAGGCGCTGCCCCGTGGGTGGGACCTGAATGGAGGATGGTTGATCCGGCACCATCCTCCCAGTCGGCACTCTGGTTGAGCCCAGGTGGCAGCCGCTGTTGTCACAGCGACCTGTCGAGGGTCGTCGTCTTCTTCACGGACCTGCCATGTGGCCAAGCACGGTGAGGTCCTTTACAAGGAGCTGGTCTCTTCTGCACGCAAAATGAGATCTCAGACCACTTTCCGTCTTCTCCATTTATCTCGATACTGTCTAATGGTTCCGTTTCGGAGATTTTTGTTTTCTTTGCACTGAGTTGTAATCTGTACCAAACACTCTGGCCTTCAGGGCTCCAGTCCCCTGCAAGTGCTTCAGGCCCTCCTCGCGGTCCTCAAATGCGGTTATGTCATCTGTACGTTGCACGTTGTTCACGAGCCTTCGTCCAATCTTGGTGCTAAATTCATTGGACGAGTAGCATTGGGTAAATGGAATCCTCAGTTAATTCTCTGGTTGGTCATCATTTCTGCCCGCTTCCTAATCATTCTGCCTGCATTCCCACGTTGTATTTCAGCTTGTTGGATTCTTGAAACAACTCTCTTTAGAACTTAACTCTTTGTTTGAAATTTAATAGCAACAACTTACTACTGCATGTGACGATGACACCACTTCTCTATTACGAGACTGTTATTTGTTGGAAGAAAAAGAACGTCTCAAAGAAGAGTGGTCTTTATTTAAAGAGCAGAAAAAGAATTTTGACAGAGAAAGACGAAGCTTTACAGAAGCCGCTATTCGCCTGGGATTGGAGGTATTTTAAACATGAAATTTCTTGTTGGAACTTCTGACAGTTCTACATAGGCCTCAGTAGAATGCCTCGCAGTTCTGCTTTTCTTTGTTGGTTATCCAGGGTTTGTTGTTGTTCCTAAATGAGTGATAGCAGTGATCTGAAAGCAAACAAACACAAAGCTAGAAATCTAAAGGAGCCTGAGAAAATGAGCTAATGTAGAAGAATATGTTTTGCTTTTTTTAGCTATACAAACGGAATGTTTTCAGATTGGCTTTCAAGTATAGGTGTTTCATTTCACACCAGAGATCTATTTTGGGAGTCTCATTTATCTGTTCTCCAATATGTGTGTTGCCAGGAACAAAGACAGTCAAGGAAGTAGAGTAAAAAGAAAAACTTGGGACTGAGCCTCGGTGGCGTAAAGTGGTTGAGTGCAGGACTGCGGCCCGTGGGCTTGGCGGTTCAAATCCAGCAACGGCTCTCAGGAGCAGCCCTGGGTAGCTCCCATGACCATCAGAGGGCAGTGATTGCCCCCCCCCCCAAAAAAAAGAAAAACTCTTCAGCCCCTGTCGGCAGTAACAATTAACAGTTGGACTTGTTCTATATGCATTTCCTACAGCTGGCCCTCAATGCATTTCATACATATAACTCATTCAAAAATTATAAAATAATAATGTCTGAACACGACAAAAATTCTTTTAAAAAGGAATGCATGCAGAAAACTATAATGAGAAAATGCCGCCTACCCCCTCCCCCCACCCAATCCATTCCTCAGAAGTAAGCATGATTAGTTTCTGTGTAATTCTTCAGGCATGCATTATTTTAACTTGCATTTCAGGCTTTTCCTCTTGACGTATCTACTGATTCCCTACTAAAAAGATAAAGAGTTTGCATCTTCATAATTTTTTGCTTCAATATTCTTCCTCTTCCACATCTTCTGACTTCTTTTTTTTTTCCTGGGGCATCACTGCCCTCAGGTGGTGGGAGTAGGAGGCCCAGTCTTTGCTCTGTGGAGCTTGAATTGAACCTCCATCCCAGTGGGCCGCAGTCCTGAGCACAACCACTACGCCACTGGGGCTCAGCCCATCTTCTGACTTCTTAATTTTCTTACTTGATCCTTTTTATTTCATAAACACTATGCTTAATGCTTCCATTTCATGTCTGCTCAACTTCAGACAATATTAACTTCTTCCCGCAGTGAAGGATAAGCGAGTTTCTGAAGGACTCTTTGCTCCACTGCCCTGGCCCCTTTACATTCCAGTTTGGTTGTTTTTGTTTTTGGGCATCACTGCCCTCTGGTGGTCATGGGAGCTCCCCAGCCTTGCTGCACTGCCCTCTGGTGGTCATGGGAGCTCCCCAGCCTTGCTGCTGCTGGATTTGAACTGCCAAGCCCGTCAGCCACAGTCCCGCACTCAACCACTAGTCCACTGGGGCTCAGCCTACTTTCCCGTTTTTATGACATTGTTTTCATTTTAAAAAATTGACCACATCAATAATCTGTTCTGTAATCTGATCCAAATAGAAATGCTTTGAGACTTACAGATTGAAAGCCAGCAGTCAGTGTTGATAGTATCAAGAGATGGTGGAACTACTATTCCCACTACATGCATTTGGACACAACAGTGAAAAGATTCTGTATTCTGCCTCTGCCACCTGGATGAGCATCTCCCCTGTGCCCATAGCTAGTTGAGTCGCCCCTTAACAGTCTTCCTTTAAGTGTGCCTGCATCTGGTTCCACTGCCATGTTTCCTATGTCTCATGTTATCATTTTGCTTAAAGTTTTGTTTTTATTTTGCTATATTAGCATTTTGAGTTTTTGTTTGTTTGGTTTTGTGTGTGTGTGTGTGTGTGTGCGTGTGTGTGTGTGTGCTGTCTTTGTTTAAGAAATAATGTCTGAGTTGTAACATTTTGAATTCTGAAATATCCCAAAGTACAGTCATACCTGATTGGATTTGCTGGTACAGATGTTAGCCTTGAACTTTTCCTTCAGAACTTTGAAAGAAGTTTTCTATTTCTTCTAGTGCTTGGTTTAGCTAATGAGGAGCCTAATTGATCCAACAGTTATAATACTTTTTTTTTTTTTACTAAGTTTTAAAATATTTCTTCCATCTCTTGAATGGTCTTGAATTTCTTCGATCTCTCTTATCCATGGTCAGGTCTTTATTTTGGCCTTTTATGTTTTCATTTTCCTTCCAATGTCTGATGGCTTATGATTTATATTAGTACTTCTGAATTTTAGATACTGAAATGTTATCTCTTCCACAGTTGTGAAAGTCTCTTTTGTCACTAACTCAGCTTCCTAAGGACACCGAAGCAATTTGCATAATTGTTTTCTCCTTTCTGATGCAATCACTGCTTCCCATACGTACTCCAGGAGATCTTGCCGCTTTGATGTTGCTAGTCCCTTTCCCTACATGAAGACTTTCTGCCCTGGGTCACCAAAAAGAACCTTGTTAGCGTAGTGGTTATGGGTTGGGGTGCTAACCACAAAGTCGGTAGTTCAAAACCACCAGCCACTCCAAGGGAGAACTATGGGTCTTTCTACTCTCATTCAGAGTCAGGGTCTCAGGAACCCACAAGGCAGTTCCACCCTGTCCTGTAGCATTGCTATGGGTTGGCATGGACTCAATGGCAGTGAGTCTGAGAGTATTTCTTGCCCTTGCTCATCAGGGCAATGAGGGATGGGCAGGAAGGAGTGGAACCGGAGGAGTGGGAAGAAGTGAGATTAGAACCCTCAGCAGTTTAGAAGGGACAGATTTGATGTGCCCTTGTATGGTTCAGTGGTAGTGGTTACTACTTACTAGTAGGTGGCTATTTGGAAGATGAGGACAATGTTGGATAAAGCATATATCATTTTTGCAAATCAATGATTTATACTGTGAGATACTTTGGGTTATCATTTCATGTTTATGTTGTTTTTTTGTGTTTAAAAGTTATCCTGATGTTACATGCCTTTTTGCAGTCATTGTGTACTTATTTAAAATTGATGTGATTAATTGTTCTTGTTTTTAATATTGAAAAAGTTTCTATTTAGCATTATCTAGCTGGGCTTATTTTTGGGGCAACATCTGAAGCGTCATAGTCAGGAGCTAATCGAACATACGCCTTCTTCTCACCGTCAGGCCTGATCAAGGGATTGACCTTGGCTACGTCAATGTCATAGAGCATCTTCACAGCCTGTTTGATCTGGTGTTTGTCGGCTTTAACATCCACAGTGAACACACATGTGTTGTTATCTTTGCTCTTCTTCATGGCAGACTCTGTGGTCAAGGGGAACTTGCTGATGGCATATTGGTCCAGCTTATTTCTCCTGGGGGCGCTCTTGTGAGGGTATTTGGGCTGCCTTCTTAATCTCAGGGTCTTGGACTGCCGGAAGGTGTCGTGTGGATCTTCTTTTTGCTGCTGTGAACGCCTTTCAGTCCAGCCTTCTTGGATTTTAAAGCCTTTGCTTTGGCTTCCATTTTGGGAGGCACAGGAGCTTCCTTCTTCTCCTTCAGTGCCATCTTTATTAAAGGGCCGATTAACAGGTTTATTAGATGGAATGAATGAATACTGTGTATATAATTTTCTCAAATGAAATGTTTCCTACTTTTCAAGGTCAATGTTAGAACTTAAGCTTAGATAACTGGAGAGATTCAGGGAAAGGCCAACACTGAGTGTTGCACATTGACTACATTTCTTGCTTTGTTTACTATGATAGAGGAAGGCGTTTGAAGAAGAAAGAGCCGGTTGGTTAAAGCAACAGTTTTTAAATATGACTACCTTCGACCCCCAGAACTCAGAAAATGTGAAACTTTTCAGTGCCTTCTCAGGAAGTGAGTACCATAAGAATTCTTTGCTCTGAATTCTTTGATGCAGCTAAGATAGTAGAAATTAGTTATTTGTATAACATTTGACTAGAATTTTAAATCAACTTTGGTATTAGATTATACTAGTGTCAAAGTGTGCAAAGTAGCAAGGGTGTGATGCATACCAGAAACTTTAATTGTCCGTGTAATTTTGTCATGTAATTGTCACATTCGCAGTCTAAAAATACTATGTTTTGCAATTAGATCTTTTCTTAGAATGTGCATAACAGAGGCCCCAAGATTAAAGAGACTAGTGTTGTAAGGCTAGACTGGCTCATCAAATGATTTTTGACTCACAAAGAACTGTAAATGTATCATTCTAGTGAATTGCCTATGTTTTACTTAGTACTTCCACCTCGTTCCCTTTTCACAGCAGATTCTGACTGGGACAATCTCACAGCACACTCACGACCACGGCAGAGGAAGCCGCACAGTGTGTACCGCGGGTCTCCCACCGGCACGGCTAAACTTACTCAATCCCTCCCGACTTCTCCTACGTCCAACTTTGCCCAGACACACTCCTGTGCATCTGAACATCGGTATGGGTCTCTACTGGATCTTTTCACATATTTCTGAAAATTTCTAGCTTTGGTTTGAATTCCAGCTGGCCTGTTCTTCTTCCATTAGCAACGGAACAGACTTTGGAGCGGAATTTATTAGATTGATCCATTCATTCTACAAATATTTACTGGGTGTCTGTCACTGGTATAATACTTAGTGTTTGGAATGTAATAGTGAAGAAGATAGAAAAAGAAGTTAGTTCTACCTTCTTGGACTAACATAGAATATGTGCACTAGTATTTTACACTTATTAAAAATGCAATTTAAAATATAGGCATACTTATAGAACTAACTTAATACCTGTAAATTACTTTAATGATATTAAATAGAAGGAAATGGTTTTTACATTTTGTGAACAGGACATATTTTAATGTTTCTTCCTCTATATCCTTTTAGTTGATGCAGAAATATAAAGAATCAAAAACTCTAAGAGTTTTGCATTTTTAATAAAGAGGAATCTTCAGAAGTACAGCAGTTAAAAAAGAAAAGAAACCCATATATTTTAACTGTTGCATTTTGGTATTTTCTTAAAGTTATTAGCTATCTGCCCCCCCCCCCCCGACATGTCTGTCCAAGCATCTACTTCTAGAACAGCAGGATTGCAGGATTGTGTGTATAAAGTCTATGCCTCTGTTGCCTTTAGCTCTTGCAAACCACTACGCCCCGCCCCCATCATTTTTTCCTAGACCTCTCCCCTTATTGTATATTGCCTCCCCCTTCACCTGAGTGAACGCTTAACTCCCTACTCTAGTCTGTGACATCCTCTCCCTACATTTTCCTCCCATCCATGATAATTGTCAGAGAAGGTTTCTTTTAATGCGAAAATCTTTTTCTGGCTTCTTATAATAGGAGTGGCTTATAACAAATTGACCAGTTTCACTCAGCCTATTGTCCTCCACGTTCATCGACAGTGTGAGGTGTTTACTCTTTAACATTGCACAGTGTTCCAGAGTGTGTGTGTGTGTGTGTGTGTGTGTGTGTACTGAAGTGGACTTCTCCATCTTTCCACTTCTGTGAATCAGGCTGCAGTGGACATGAGTGTGTGTATATATTATGTCCTGGCCCTCATTTTTTTTCGGGGGGGGGGGGGCACCACTGCTTTCTGGTGGTGGGAGTAGGAGGCCCAGCCCCACTGCTGGAATTGAACCTCCGTCCCAGTGGGCCGCAGTCCCGCGCACAACCACTACGCCACTGGGACTCAGCCCCTGGCTCTCATTTTTTGAGGGTTTGGGATTTCTATATAAAGTAGAGTCATGAGGTGTTTCTCTTCCCAACCTTTTAACAAAGGGCCACACCACCACCTTCCATGGCAGTTGTGTTCTCTACACACTGTCTCCAGAGTTGGTTGTTTCGTGGACCCTGTTTTTGTAACTGTGGTATTTGTTGGGGTGAGGTAATCTCATTGTTGCTTTGATTTGCATCTTTCTAATGACTGATTAATGTGATAACCACATATGTGTTGTCTGCTTGGATGTCTTCGTTGAAGTGTCTGTTCTTGGCCTCTGCTCACTTTTACGCTCAATTGTTTGCCTTTTGTTTTGAAGTCTTGCAGTTTTCTGTAAATCTTAGAGATTAGTCCCTTGTCCAATAGATCGGGGCCAAACAATTTCCCCCAGTCTGTGGGTTCCTTTTGCACTCTGCTGGAGGAATCTTTTAATGCTTATAGTACCTGATTTGTAGAAGGTCACCTCATTTGTCCTCTGTTGTGTATGTGATTTTCATTGTGTCTCATCGTGGGTTTGTGCCCCTAGGTTTGGCCTTCTGTTTTCCACTAACGACCTGTGTCATCCTGGGCCCTCGAGGTGGCTGGTGCAGCAGCTGCAACAATGGGCACCGGCATGCGCAGGTTGTGAAGGTGGCACGGGACTAGCAGTGTTTTGTTCTATTGAGTGTTGGGCCCCTGTGGGTTGGAACCAGCTGGATAGTCCCGAGCACCAGCACCAATCTGTTTTATATTTAGCTCTTTGATCTGCTTTTCATTCATGTTTTGTTAACAGTGTGAAGGATGGGGCCTGTTGTCCGTCATCTGCAGGTGTGTAGCTACGTTTGCCAGCACCATTTGTTAATGAGATTCTCTCTTCCCACTTGCTGAGTTCCAGTCCTGACTCAGAGACCAGCTCTCCATTGGGGGAGCAGTTACTTCTGCTGTGTCCTTGCAGTCCACTCATCTGTGCACCCCTGGGACCAGTGTTGGGCTGCTTTTGAGTACTGGGACTGTGTTGCAGGGTTTGAGATTGCAAAGTGAGAGACCCACTACTTTTTGTTTCTTTCAATGTAACATTTTCCTTACCTGGGGTCTTGATAGATTTTTGCGTCCCATGATTTTTAGCCTATTTTTATCTTTTGTTGACACCAAAATGATGGTCTTATTTTTTTATTTGTTGTACTTCTCTGTCTCTTGCCTGGTGCATTGAGTTTATTTAAATTCAGTCTAATCATTGAGAGGTGTGAATTTACTCCTGTGATTTTGTTCTGTGTGTGTTTTGTTGTGCTGTCAGTTTATTTACATAATTTTCTGTGCTGAGTCAATTTTTCTTCTGACGTTTCTTGTCACAGTCATCACCACTGTGGTTGTGGTGTTTTTTCAGTCTATAATTTTCCTCCTTTTTATTTTGATGAATTGTTTTCATTTTTGTTGAGGTTTTCCTATAATTTACTAATTTTCCCCAAGTTTAAAACGGTGTTCTTTTTTGAGATCTACCTGGTTTCCTTTCCAATTGAGTTTCTTTGGGGAATTGTTGTTGCTGTTGCTCTTTTTCTGAGTGTTACTGTCCACTGCCACCGAGGCGCTTCTTGATCAGCTGAGCCCTTTAAGGCAGAGTGGAACTGGCCCTGCAGGTTTCTGAGACTGCACTCTTCACAGGAGGAGAACGTGTCTTTCTCCTGAAGAGTGGTGGGTGGTTTTGTGTTGCTGATGGCATGGGTCATTACACTCTCAGGGTTCCAGTGTTCCTGAAGAAGAGTACTACTGAGAGATTTGTCTTCACGCTCACTGATGGAGCCTTCTATTGATTCGAACCTTCTCCCTCTCCCCACGTAGTGACAACCTGACCCCACTTGAGATGAGGAGGTCTCTGCCGAAATTATTTTAAGATGCACATGTTTCATGCGTGCGAGGCAGGCTCTGTATCTGGTTTCTGAGGGGAGCTAAAACAAAATATTTATAGTTTAGAAACTTTTCAAAGATTATTTTGAACCAGAAGAAGCAGATGGGAGACAGAGAAGAGAAAAAAATCAGAGGGATAAATTAGAAAGTGTGCTCTTACTCTCTTTTCCCCTATGTGGACACAGATTTCAGAAGTCATTATATTCATAGACTATTTGGGTTTCTAGTCATAGGTCAAATACTGCTTTAAGTGTATTGGAGAAACACTAGAGAAATTTAAGCAGATGAGAGAAAATTAAATTTAAAATTTAAAAAGATTATGCTATTGGGGGAGGGGGACAGATGATAGGATATCCGTAAAATCTTGCAGCTCCATTTAGGAAGGATTGTTGAAATTAACAAAAGAGATATGATCATTCAGACTAGTTATAACATGAAGCAATAAATGCTTCAATTTGGGATAGATATTGAAATTAGACTCAGAAGATTGACTGATGAATTAAATGTGGGAAGTGAATGTTCTTTATATACTTTACAGTTAGAAGATGACATAAACTCAATATTTTCTTATGTAGAATGTTAATGGAATCTTTCAAATTTGACCATTTTAAAAGACGTATAGAAATAAATTTTAATGACCATTTATAAATAATGCAGCTTATGTCTAAGGTAGAACTAACAGCTCAATTTTATGTGTTTAAAATTTTTATTTAATTTTTTATTTTTTAAATCATTTTACTGGGGGCTCATACATCACTTTTCACAATACATAAATACATATACTCAAGCACCTTCACATGCCTGCTGCCGTCATCATTCTCCAAATAGCTGCTTTTCCACTTGAGCCCTTGATATCAACTTCTCATCCTTTCCCCTCCGTCCTTGATCCCCCCTCCCACCAACCCTCAATACTTTATAAATTATTATTGTTCTATCATATCTTACATTGCCCAATGTCTCCCCTCGCCCACTCCTCCAATGTCTGTCCCCCCAATAAGAGGTTCTGTGTAGATCCTTGTAGTTGATACTACCTCTCTACCCCACCTTCCCTCCACCCACCCAGTAGCTCCACTCTCACGACTGGCCCCAAGGAGTTCATCTGTCCTGGGTTCCCTGTATTTCTAGTTCTCATCTCTACCAGTATACCTCCTCCAGTCCAGCTGGATTTGTAATTTGTAGAATTGGGACCATGACATTTTGGGGGGAAGAAGCCTTCAGAAACTAGAGGCAAGTTCTATGCTTCATCACCACCGCACTGCACCTTGACTGGTCGGTCTGCTCTCCGTGACTCCCCTGTAAGGGGGTGTCCAATTGCCCACAAGTGGGCCTTGGGTCCCCACCTTGTTCTCTCCCTCATTCGTAGTGGTGTGATTCTTGTTCTTTGATGCCTGATACCTGGTTCTTTCCACACCTCATGGTCACATAGGCTGGTGTGCTTCTGCTATGGTGGGTTTTGTTGCTCATGGACTATATGACCACTTGTTCACCCTCAAGCCTTTAATTCCTCAGGTGCTGTATTTTTTGATAACCAGATACCATCAGCTGGCTTCACCACTCTTGCTCATGCCCCCACATGTCTTCAGTATTTAAAATTTTTAATTTATTATTTTTAGGTAGGATATAATTGTCAAAAGTAGTCCTTAAACATGTTTTGGAAGAAGTCTATAACACACAGGACCTCCATCATGTTGTGTGGATTAAGATTCAATTCCTATAAAGCACTTAATACCTAGTTCATTATAAATATTCAGTATCAGTCTAAAAATATGGATACATAGACATAGACAATAAAATGCCTTTCCATGTCTTTTGAGGTTTCTATCAGTGGTAGAAAGATAGAATTCTGGAGCTTTAAATACTGCCCAGCCATTGCCAGTTCTGAATCTTCAAGGATAAGACCAAGAAAGGGTTATGTGACTAATCACCAGTAGAGGGGTGAGGCAGTTAGACATGGATCTTGAAATTTTAAATTATGTGGTGAATTTGGGTTTCTTAACCCAGGAGTATATTGAATCGGGGTTTGTGATAAAATTGCAGCAAAATAATTAGCAGTATGTGTGTCGCTTATTTTTTAAGCGGCTTGTTGACTCTTTTACTGTTCAGTGACGTTTTTTGTCAAGACTGTGCCTTGAGTTCCAAGCCAGGTCACTTGTAGACCGAGTTACTGTTCAGAAATGAGAGGTGATTATTTATCTCAGCTCAGATGGCTCTGAGGGAAAGATTATAAGCTTTTTCTTTTTTCTTTTTTAAGTATTTAGATAAGTAGTTTAACATTTCTTTACTAGGTTTCTCTGGGTTTTGATTTTTAGAATTAAAAGCTACTTATTATTTTTATTTATTTATTTTAGGATTACCACATTGTGAAGTCAAGTTAGTGAACCAGAGACACAAAAAAGGTACATTAGACAAGTCAAAGTGGGGGCAAAAATCACGTAAGGTGTTCAGTCTTGGTGAAAAGGCATTACTCAGGGGGCCAATTCCATAGCTTTTAAAGTGCTCACTTGTGCCGACGCTGTTTTGCAGCAGACTGCAGACGCTGACCCGGAGTCGGAGTCGAGGAGCTGTGTCTGTGTTCCACATTAAGCCTCTTATTGCTGCCATTAAAGTAGTCCATCAATTTGGTGACCACTTACTGTGTGCTGATTCGTGTCATTCTTTCCCCTACCTTCTGAGAGATGTACTATCATTTCCCCATGTTCACTGCTGAAGAACAGGGAGGTTTGACTTGCCCAAAGCCCCAGAACTGCACGTGGGGCTAAGGGAAAGAACCCAGGCTCTGTCCCTTTGCAGACTCTCATTAAATATCTGTATGTGTGAATAAATGGACAGGTAAAAACATGAATAAACATGTAAACAAGTAAAGAAGGGAACCGTGAAGTGATTGGAGACTAATGGTAGAACAGTTAAGAGTACGAGATTACAAATCCAACATGTCTTCCTTAGCCATTCTAGATCTTCCTTTTATATCCTCCTTAGTTCTTGGGTTGCATGTTCCAGCTTCCTGCTTCCAGTTAGAGCAAAGAGATAAACTGGTAGGTTGATGGATGACACTTAAATGTTAAAGAAGCCCTTCTTTACTCTCCTTGACTGGTGTGTCATGAACATTTATTTAGTGAAGACTAAGAAGTGATGAGACTTTGTGACATTTAGACATACCTAATATACATCAGGATATGTATACATATGCTTATTATCTACTTTTCTTTTCCCAGCAGTTCAAGCAATGAACTGAATGTAACTCGTGAAGAAACTAAACCAAATCAGGTTGGGAGAGAATGTCTAAGTCAGTCATGGAGCCTGGCGCCTGGAGCTGGCTCACAGGAAGGCTGCTGCAGTGGACGCCCCTTGACCTACACAAATTCTCATGTAGCAAAAGATGATTTACCTTAGACATGGGGACCTGAATTTTCTGCATACATATGTTTGTAAACGTTCCCAGCTAAGCTGCAACAGGGTGTATCATAAAGTCCATCTGAGTTACCTAAGAGAGCCGTCTGAGTTGTTTGAAACTCTCCTGTCTTCCTCCAAAGAGTTAAACTGTTCAATCTATTTAAAAGGCTATAAAAAGCTTTGGATATGTATTTTTAGTAACAGAAGCATCTGGTTCTGTGAATAAAAGAATGTATAGATGTTTGAATGAGAACACAAGCACTAGAATGAGTTTCCTCTTGTAGGTATTAAAAATAGCACTTTTAGGAAACTGATTATTGTAAATGTTTAATTTTTATCTCAAATATAGTTGGTATTGGAAGGTTAGCCCCTTACTTGAATGTACACTGTAGATTTCTAACAAAGCAAGTTCTATATTTATTATGTTTAGTGTGATTTGAAATTACCTCTTTCATATGTTTTAAATAAAGTGAAATTTATGTATGTTTAGTACATAGCTATACATGATTATGCTAAGAAGACTTTAAGATTTAAAAATTTTTACATATCCATAATTATAGTATTCCATGCCAATAAAAAATTTTTAGTGAGATTCTATTTGCAGATATATTAGGACCATTGCCATATTACATGTAAGAGTCTTTTTCAACCCATCTGGGCAAGAGATGTTACTCCACAGAGTCAGATAGTTTAGATAGCATAACATTTTGTTTAGGAAACTTTTACCTCACTAGATTTTTATTTGGTATGTGTATGGTCTTAAAATTTTTTAAGGATTATGATTGTAAAGTAATAGCATGACTACAAAAATTCCTTTTGGTTAAAGGTATGTAATACCAGTTTAAGACATTTGGATGATAGAAGATGTGACGTCATTGGATTTACTTTTTTTTTTCCCACCAGGGGGTACACCAGTACAATAGCATTCGTACCAGCTAGGGCTTTGTACAATGACCAATTTTTTTAATGATTCTTCAAGGAGGTATTTAACCACTAATGATATGAAATATAATATGGAAGCATCTAATTTTGAAATCCAGGTATTATTATACTCTGGGTGGGGTATGTCAGTGCATTTTCATCACTCTCATAGCTTCTTAATGCTCCTGATTGCACGTTTCTTCATGAGAAGTACATTATGAATAGCAGCGATACTCACAAGCATAGGTACAGGGTTTTTTCCAAGATTCTCATCATAAAGTTTTTAAGTGCCTAACCCTTCTTGTGTCTGTACATGAACACTACACAAATCCAGTCCTTGCTAGGTACTGTTTGTAATTCAGGCCTGTCTACCTTCTTGTTTTCCAGCAGCTCAATCACTTACCTATACTCGCCCTATCAGTGGCTGTTCCATTTAAATCTGTCATACGAGGATCAAAAAAACCTATTGTTTGTGGCCGCAGCCAGTTTTTTTCAGGACTGATAGAATAAGGTTAAAAGTATCTCCTGTAGCACTAATGATGCTACTCCAACAGTAATCACATTTATTGTCTCAAAGAGCAAGCTTTTGACCAAAAAAGTCAGGAGCTCACTGCTCTCAGATGAATGCCTGGTCGGTTCTTTGCTGTCCAAAGTGTAGAAATGTTACAGACCGATCAAAGATGCCACATTCCAAAAGAAAAACGAGTTGGGCTATCAGTTTCTGTCTTTTGCTGCTGAGCGAAGGAGTGCTGAAGGAAGGCATCATAGAGTTCATCCTTATAAAGACCCGGTGGTGCACTTTCAACATCAGCAGTTCTCCCGAGGCACTCTCAAAATTGAGCACTCGGTTTTTGCGGTAAAACTCAGGTCACACTGAAATCTGGAAAGCACCATCTCCTCTTTTGCTACCACATCAGAGCTCACTTGATTCTCACATGGGAAGGGAAAATTCTTTCAGATTCATTTGAAAACCTATGCTATGAGAGAAATGATAACATGATAGCCAGGGTCATCGTGCTTTCGAAGCTCTCAGAAACCTGCCACGAGTTGTGCATTTCCCCTAGCAGCACAGCTTTTGTATGGCTGTTCCTTCGAACTCCAGAAAGGCCTCCAAGCCTCCCGAGCAGCTCAGCATGATGGCCTGGTATCCACCAGAGCGGCACGGCTCCACACTCGGCCTCCTGCGATTGGGCTCCCTCTCCCGGCAGGGTAGTGCCACGCTCTTTGCTCCAGTCCTCCGCCACCGAGACTAGATGGTGGTATCGAACATTGTGTTTTTCAGCATGAAAGTTCTGATTATCTTAAGTGTTTTCTTTATCAGTAGGTAAATGTGGTATTTTACACCTTCAAATTTGTTTTTACCAGCCCATTTTGAATTTTCAAAGCATAAAAAGGGTAAAGAAGGAAAAAATTTATTTTTCTTGTATTGTAATATATGATGAGAACCTAAGAGAGTCGGTGGTACTTTCTGCGCCTGACAAAAGTTTAAGTGTACAAATAAATATTTTCTTATATAGAAACAGTATATCAAATGGTTAGATTCCTAAAGATAGCTCACATTAAATCGTTTGCATCATGGTATGATTGAAGCTCTTACTAATGAAGATCAGAGACTACGGCCGTCAGTATGGATTCCGCTTCAACATAGAGCAAGGAGGAAAAGATGGTTGGGGTCAAGGACTTCAGTTTACCTGCACTCACAATCAACAAACACTGTGGGGAACAGTCAAAAAAATCAAGTGATATATTGCATGAAGCCAGTCTGTTGCAAAACATCTGCCGTGTTAAGAGAGCAAAGCTGTCTCTTTGGGGATGAAGGTGCACCTGACTCAAGCCGTGTCCTTTGCAATCATCTCACTTGCATGTGAAAGCCGAACAATGCATAAAGAAGACCAAAGAATTCATGCCTTTGCTTTTCGGGTGAAAGCTGAGTGAATGTGCCATGTCCTGCCAGAGAAATGAACATTTCTGCTGTGGAAGCTACATGGCCAGAGTAGAATGCCTTAGGAGCCAGGATATTTTCGTGCATTTTGGAGAGTGCGAAATACATGTTATCAAGACAGACCAGCCCTCGGAAAAGGACATCGTGCTTACTAGACAGAGGGTCAACAGAAAGGTGAAAGACCTTTGAGAAGATAGATGGACACCATAGCTGGAAAATGTGGGCTTGCACGTAACTATGATGACAAGGACTGTGCAGGACCAGGCAGTGTTTCGTTCTGTGGAATATGGGGTCAATATGAGTTGTTAGGTCAGTACCTGATGACAAAATGAATGTTACTCAGAAAGAGGTCTGCATTTCATAGCTTAACCTCATGATCGTGTGTGTGTGCGTGCATGTGTGTGTGTGTGTGTGTGTGTGTATGTGTGTGTGAAGGTGCATAGTGAGAAGCTGAGCCCCCTGCAGCCCAGTCTTGAACCTGCCTGGTAAAGTTTCTAAAAGCCCCCAGCACTGAGAGAAGAGACAAAGGCTATGCATTGATTGTGAGGTCCCAGAATGCTCCTGAGTTAGCAAAATCCTTACGGTAAAAATCTAGTGTAAAAATCTTCAACGTATGTCTGTTGTGTAGTGTTGATCATGGATTTAAAGCATGGGTCATGGAAGTTTAGTGAATATGTTTTTCCTTATATTCTTTTGTTCCCATACCCTTGGTTGTTGTTTATAAATCATTTGTTGTATGCCAGGGTTTCTATGTTGTAATATGTAGTTACTGAGGATCAGAAGACAAGCACACTCCCTGCCATTGTAAATGTCCAGATTGAGTGGAAAACCAGCTATAATAAATCTAAGGTGTAATAAACTGTGGTGGATGCTATTGAAACATTTAATAAAACTTGGAGTTACTGTCCAGCTCCTTTAGGATCAGATAGCCTTTTTTGACAGTGAAGTGGCGAGACTTCTAGTCTACATGGTTGTCTCTCCCCACCCCATCCCCACCCCAGTTTTATTGGCATATCATTCAATAGTCCAGTCACATCAAGAGGTGTTAAGGCAATCCGCTTTAGGAAAATTTCTTCATTCTTGTACTAATCATTAATGGTTCCCCGTCCCCCCACCCCAAATTCCTTTGTCCAACACCCAAAGACCATTAATCCAGTTATTGTCTATAGATTTACTCATCCTGGATTTCATATACAGGGGAAAATATGTGAAAACCAAACTAGCAAGTGAAACAATCTCAATAGAAAATGTTAAAAATGAAATTTTTGAACAATAGCATGCTAAAATTTCACTGCAACTGCAACAATCCACTTTCCAATACATTTTGCATGATGACAAGATTATTCACATCTTTGGTGCAGGTCAGAAGGGATTTCCCTGGTGCTTTGTACACTGGTGTTTATTTCCCCTTCACTTTTTATAAACACCAATGGCTTTAAAATGAATCAAAAGAGAGATCAAATGATAATGTGTTGCATAATACATATTGACCTAACCATGATTGCTGTAATTGACTTTACAATGCTCTCTGGAACAGGACTATTGGCCTCCCTAAACTATCATAGGAGGTAATTCACTGGAGGCTTAATCCAAGCATGGGCCCTGCAAATGGATTTTGGGTGTTCACTGTCCTCCATAGCTTACTGTAAACCAGGTGTTCACAATTTAAACTCGGATACCATCCCCTCGAGATATAGTTTATATTATTTCTTGACCATCGTTGGACCACACAGGCTAGTGTTCTGTCATGTGGACTTAATTGACACCTCACTTAGATGACTGATTGAAGATAATCCTGTAAGACCCAAGATGTTTTTCCTTTTGATAGCCATGTGCCATCTAGTTTGTATACCACACATGGTGCTGTAGCACCCTGTCTTCAGCCATCTCTATGAGGGTGAGCACCGAGCAGGGCCAGTCCAGATACCTAATTGTTTTTAGATTGGGGCTAGAATTAAGCGCAAGTCCAAATCTATTCTTATATGGATAGTTTATGTCTCTAGTTTAGAGACAGTGTTGTCATTTTGTGTTTAAGAACATTGTTTGTCTTTCCTCTGGGGCATTCCATTGGCATCCGGTCCATAGTCTGCCTTATTTTGGGGGCGTACACTAGGAGATACAAAAAGCTGAAATTCCGCCACCCCCAAATATGTATGTACTTTTTTTTTTTTTTAACAAAGCAACCTGATCACATTCAAAGTACTACCACTACGTGAATACATTTGTCGAATCTGTGATTCCATTGTTGGAAACATTTTTCCAAACTCATCTGTTTGGATGACTGACGGCACCCCCCCTTGCTTTTTTTCTTCACCTCTTCAACTTTCTTGCCCCTCTTCATTCATGGAAACAAAAAGTCACACGGAGCCAAGTCTGGTGAGTAAGATGCGTGGGACAAGAGGCATCTGTTTTTGCCAAAAGCTGGTGCACTGAGATGGCTGCAAGAGCAGGTGTGGTTGTGACAAAGCCAGGGCCCCATCTGCCACTAGTCGGGTGTTTCGTTTGCACAGTTATCCAATCTTCAGAACCTCTAAGGAGCTTGATTAACAGTTTGACCTGGAGGAACTGAACTCCAAATGTACTATCTCACATCTAAGAAGCAAGCAAGCATCATCTTGATCTTTGACCGCCTTTTTAGAGTGTGTGACAATGCAGACTTCCACTGGCTTGATTGTTGATTGCCTTTGGAGTGGTCAGAATGGACCTCGTCTCCTCACCAGTTGTGACCATGGGGAAAAGCCTGGGTTGCTTCAGAGCTGTTCTTTCAAAATAAGACATGCTTCTACTTGATGCTCTTTTTCCTGGTCAGGCACAACCCGAGGCATAACTTACATAGCAGCCCTTCTCGTGCCCAAGTCTTCCATTAAAATTTGCTGAACCAAGCTCCAAGACAGTCCAGATAACTTCCTCGTCTCTGCAATGGTCTGTTGTCTGTCTTTGAGTACAAAATGCACACATTTTGTCAACATTTTCATCTGTTCGGGAAGTTGATGGATGTCCAGAACAAGGTTATCAATCGATATTTCACCTTTTTTGAAATGAAAAAACCACTTGGGGGCACGAGTTTTTTTTTTCCCCATATACTATCCTTGTAAGCAGTTTTCAACATCACCACAGTTTCTGTGGCATTTTTCCCCAAGCAGAAAACAAAATTTCACAGCTGAATGCTGTGAAATCTGCCATCATAAAAAACGAGGTTCTAGTGAAATTGCTTTTACAAAAAAATCTACTGCTACCAGAGAGAACTTTCCCAGATGACACCATTGGGTACAATAACAGAGGGAGTTGCTTGATTTTGAGGTAGGATGGAAAATTGTGTTCTGCAAAAGCTCCGCCCAGCAGGGTTTGTTTTGTTTTGGGTACCCTTTGTGTGTTCATTTGTTTGGCAAGGTTTGGTGGTATTTATTTAGTGTTCCACAATCAAAATGTCATTGACCTCCAGAGCAGTACAGGAATTTCCCCCCACCAAAAAAAAAAAAAATAGTAACATTAGTAGACAATGCAGAAGAATATACAAGTTGTAAGATTTGCATATTTAAGATTCAGAAAGTTGTCTCTAGCATCATTTTCACACACTGCTAGTACAAAGGGGCTTCCATAAGGCCTGTGGGAAAACTCCATTATCTTAATTCCATTTTCCCACGCACTTTCTGAAGCTGCCCTGTAAATCATCAAAAACAAAGTAATGAGACAGCACATTTCTTTATTGGCATGAACAATATATCTGAGACTCCTTTGGCTTTTTCCTTTAGGGTTTTGTTTCCTCTCCCTAATCAGCTTGGTTCTTTGCTCAGAGTATTGGCATAGAGTAAGAAACACTAAGTCACTTCACATAAGCTGTCACTTCTATTTTCACCTATGCCTTCCGAACCCTGAATGTTGCCACAGTGAGTGGGCAGAAGTGTGGTGCAAAACCGACATGAGGCAGTCCTTCCCACCGACCTGGCTGTGGCTGGCACCTAGGCCAGCCCATGGCCCTGGCCGAGCTGTAAACCTGGTGGGGGGAGGCCAGGAGAGGGCAGGCAGGCAGTCAGCCACATAATTTAGTTGATATGTAGTACTTCATTCAATCATTTATTTTAAAACAAAACTGCAAGGAATTTATTGCTAAATATTGACACCTATAAGAAATATATTTCAAGGCTTCTCATAAAGCGTAACCCTTGGTAATAAATTTTAAAATGATCAATTAGATCAATTAGTTTGATACACTTAAAATCCATTGCAGTGTACAGAGCGCATTTCATTTTTTCAAAAACCCTGTGAGAATACTAATCTATTACATATTAACAGACTCATGTTGAGTGACAAACAGGTTCACATAGCTACGAAGTCATAAAGCCAAACATATACTCAGAACACCCTAAAGACCCAAGTTCACACTGCTATAGAACCTTCTGGTATTAGGCAAAATTACTCAATTCTTACAAGGTACCACGCAATAAAATCTATAGTGGAGGTAGGAATTGGTCTATGTGCAAAGCTGGGTTTTTGTGAATGGTTGCTCTGATCATTCTAATCAGGAATGGACTTCATCTGATACCATGGACTCAAGTAGAAAGCAGAGGTTTTGAGAATGATGAGGGAAACAGTTATACAGGTGTGCTTGACACAATGGATTTGTGTGTGGATTAAGATAAGAGTTGTGTGATCCCTGCAGAATGGTTTTTAAAAATTAAAAAATCACAAGCAAATACAAAACAAGAAAAGAAAGATTAAGACATTAATGTAACTGATTAAATTAAAATCTAATCTTAATTTATAAAGCTAATTTTAAAGTAAACTAAAAGTCATTGAGTAAGCCCTAAACAGACCCCCACTGTACCTCCCACCCAGCCAGTATCCTGGCTGCCTGTGCCAACTGCGTGGCGGTTTTCCATTCACTTTTGGCAGCATCGTGTGCCCTATTCCTGTGCGCCGTGTCTTTGTCAGCAGTACTTTGCCCTGATGGCTAGCAACTTCCCACAAATGTTTCATTATGGAAATATTGCAGTCGCATTTTTAAACCACTTGGAGCAAAAATCGTTGTTTGCAAGGAAGCTAGAGATTTTCCAGTTTCCTTGCTGTATTTAGGGAAATTTCTTGTTTCCCATGTTCCATTACAGACAACCCGTGCCATACATATACTGATTATGATAAATTCCTTAGACTGATAGTCTAGCACCAGTTCTTAGGATCAGACTCTACAATACAGTTAGTGCCTTAGTTACGTCCCAGACCAGTTCCCGTGTGTCTTTAAAGTCGTGTTTGTAGCTCGTTGCAGCAGGCAGGTATTTTTATTTAACCTGCTGTCATCAAGTTCCTTCTGACTCCGCAACCCTGGGAGGTTTCGGAGACTAAGTCTTTCCAGGTACAGACAGGTTCATCCTTCCGTGAAGTGACTGGCCGCAGCCCAGCCTGCTTGCTTCAGAGCACCATCAGGGCTCCTGAGCCTCACCTTCGTGCAAGAAGGGGGAAGACCGGGAGCATTTCCCCAGGTTTAAAGACTGTGCGTGTCACAGGTGAAGCGCTTGTGATGAGTGTGTTGCCAGTCCCCAACCCAAACTCCCTGCTTTGAGCCCATTCTGACTCACGGCACCCTAGAGGACAGTAAGTCTGCCCCTGTAGGGTTTTGAGGCTCATTCCTTTTCAAAACCATTTTATTGGGAGCTAATACAGATTTATCACTCCATCGTCCAATCACAAATAGTATTGTACAATTGCTACCACAATCACTGTCGGAACATTTTCTTCCTTATCGAACTCCTTGATACCAGCTCTCCTCTCTCCTCCGCACTGCGTACTCCAAGATCCTTTCTTCTACTTGTTAACTCTGTAGGTTCATCCATCCTGGATTTTATATACCCCAAACCAAGAACAATTCAAAAGAGCTACCCACCTGAAAAAATACATCAGAGATAAACCTCAATGTTGAAAAAAAAAAAGATCATAAAATGTTGAAAACCTGTTTGGGTCCAACATTTATCAGAGGGGCCATGAAGTGACAAGGTCTTAACCATTCAAGTCAGATGTATCATTTTGATCTCCTATAGCCATCTCTCCAATGCACACTTTGGTAGCCTATTTATTTACATCCTTCAATTATGTGTAGATCTCACAAATGTCTGTTGGGCTTCCACTGTCATCCCTAGGCTTCGGCAAGCCAGAAGCTCACAATTTAGGCTCTCATACGATTCCTTCCTCCTGATTTGAGTTGTATAATTCACAATCCTTGGGTTACACATGTTGATGTGGTCTTCATGCGAGCTTAGATGATTTGTCACTCAGATGGCTGCTTGTTTGGATGGAGCCTTTAGGACCCCAGACACTATCTGAAGTGATCAGATTTTAACCAGGACACCATTCAGCAGGGGGAGGGGGAGTTCTTGATTACAAATTGGGTCTACATGGAGCAACAAAAATTTTCATAGAGTGCAAAAATGGTACTGTAATACATTAATTTTAAAATGTCGCAGATGGGGGACAAATTGTTAAAAAGTAGGGTGTCTGGTCACCTTATTATGCATCATCTAATTTCTTCACCACACTTTGCTCCAGCACCCTTACCGTCTATGTTCCCTTCATCATTGTATGGAGCAGGGTCATGAGAGATCAGGCCATATCAATCCTTAAATTGGAGACAGGATTTAGCATGATCCACATTCCAACCCTGCATCTTTTTTTAAATCTGTCTTTGGATCTCCTTACTAACTTATGGTATTGAATCTTATTGATCATCTCCCTGGAACATAAAGATCTTCCATTAATATTGTCATTGATTAGTCACTGGTGCTAACTTCTGAAACATTGTTGAGAGGATGTTGGATCAATGTAGCTAACTACATATATGTGTCATACAATACCTAAATTATTTACTTGTACAGAATCCTTTTGCAGCCGTATGTTATTTACACAAACTATGGGAATTTGTTGTCAGGCAAAATTTACAATAATATTCATTGACAATGTTGATCCCAGGTCTGCCGGGATAATATATATCTTAATACAACAAGTAAGGCATTGATGTATAATGTTCATGTTTGTCCACCTACCAACAGTTCAGTACTCTTAGTATAGCTGTCTTCTGCCTCTTCACAAATCATGAACTTGAAGTCTGAAAATACAGGTGTGCTTGAGGTAGTGGAAACACATCGTGGAGTTTTCACAATGGATCCCTCTGGTGCAGCCTTTGAGTCATGTTGTGTGCCTTGAATATCCAGGAGCCAATGGCCCAGTGCTCTATGGCCCTTGACCTGGTTCCCCTAGGTCTAAAGAAACTCGGGCCAATGTGGCTTATTAGGTGCATATTACCCAGGGATACTTTCCGCTTAGGTCTTAAAAGTATTGTTAGTCATTTTTTGGTTAAAAAAAAAAAAGCCAACTCTCTCCCTCCCATAAAGACAACTGTATGTCTCTTGGGAGAAAAAATGAGAGGACAAACTTCCAAGGGTGGGGAGTGGGAAGGAAAAAAAATGACTAACAAGACTTTTAAGAACTAAGGGAAGTGATTAAAGAGCAATCAATGGCCTTGAGTAAAAATGTAGTGCACCAAAAAGCAATGGTATAGGAATCCTTAAAATTATTTTATGATATATTCTTTCTATAACCTGATTCAATTCTATTTTCCTTTAATGGCAAAAGGAACCTTGGTGGCACAATGGTTAAGATACTTATGGTAGTTACATAATCTGGTGTTAATTTAAGGACTAAGAGTGTATGGGGTGGAGTCTAGCCTGTCAATCAGGATATAGCCAATGAAGCCTCTGTGTGGGCATGGCTTTCTGAGGATTCTGGGAACTTCTGTATTTCCTCCGTGGAAGTGGAAGACACACACTCTCTCTGCTCACTCCCTATGAGACAACCCTGTGGAGAAGAAGTGTGGAGAGAGGCTGATGGAGCCAGACCTCGGAGCTGGAGGAGCCCCGTGGAGATCCCTACCAGCACTGAGATGCTTACAACACCACTGGATCCACAAGACTTCCCATGCACTGGCTTGTGATCTTTCTGCCTTCAGCATCATTACATGTGTTTTATGAGTCACAAGAGAACTTTATAGATTGGTATCGGACATATGGGCTAATATCATGTGTATGGACTTGATCTGGACTGGGCTGGGATGTTTTCTAAATATTCAATGGCTCTTGTAGATAAACTTCTCTTTTATGCACATAGGCATGTTTGTGAAGTTGTTTCTCTAGTCTATCCGTACTAAGAAAACACTCAATCACTTACCAATAACAGTTTGAGATGATCAGTTGATCCACAGGAGAATAGACCTGGTGATAAGGTCCCATGAAGATTTCAGCCTCCCATAGCCTATGGGGCAGTTTTCCCTGTCCTATGAGGTTGTTGGGTTGCACTCTACCTCACAGCACACACCATCGCCTGTATAAAGTCATCCACATTCTACAGGCAGGCAGTCACCTCTTCTTACCTCTTCTCTTCACACACGTACTCACTCCCCCCACCCACCCAATCATGAAATGCTTATTGACAACTCATAGAAGTGCTATACTAGGTACTGTGACTTTGTGGTTGTCTTCAAGAAATTAGTAGTAGGGGAAATGTAGTAGGGGAAAACACTAGGCAATTTAAGGAAAATTGGGTAAATTTTATAGGCTTTAGAGGCAGCTGGGTGTTAAGAAAAGCAGAAAAGAGGGACTATCATTTTAGACTAGGAGTGGCGTCAGCAGGATCTCACTACCCAGTGAGCAAGATAAGTGTATACTTAGGGCACTACCTAAAGAAGCAGGCCCAAATCCTTGACAGCTTCCAATTTTTCTCTATTGGTTCAATTGAGTCAGTAACTGGACTGATAATTGCCAGGGTACATGGCAAGGGAGGATGTTGGAGGGAATAGAGAGCTAACAACGAGTGTGAGAAGAAAATGCTCTTAAATTGATTGGGATGATGATCACACAAATCGTAGTATGATTTAACAAACAAATTGTATGATATGTGAAGCATATGCCAATAAAAAAGTGGTAAAGTTCTTAGAAGAAATCATGAGGTAAAACTTCAGGATCTGGTTTTAGACCAGTTAATATGACTATTATTTGATTTATGCACCAACCACTAACATGAGTGAGAGAGAATTTGAAGACTTCTACCAACTTCTTCTGACTTTTGAACTTGACCAGAGATGCAATCACGATACATTGATAATTACTGGTCCTTAGAATGTGAAAGTTAGAAATAATGAAAAATTTTTAAAAAAACCCTCACTATCATCAAGCTGATTCCAACTGAAGAGATTCATTCTAAAGAAAGGTGATCCAATATAATGTAGGAAATATCAAACAATATTCATATCACTTGCAAGTAATATTTTGCTGATGATTACAATAAAAAAGAAGAGGTTACAACATGGAGTTGCTAAAAATTCAGGTTGGAGTCAGAAGAAATAGAATTGAGGACATGGAGTAAGGGATACCCTTGCTGACAGCAGATAGCTCTTGGCTGAAAGGAGAAAATAGCAGAAAGATGTTTACTTTTGGGCTTGTAGGATTTTTTGCTTTGTTTTGATCATACAAAGGATTTTATATGTGTATCACAATAACTTTGGACAAATGTTGGCAAGAATGGGATTTCCAGAACAATTAATTGTGCTTATCCAGAGCCTGTACATTGATTTAGAGATAGTAGGAGTTTGAGCAAAACAAGGGGATCCTGAATGGCTTTAAGCAGGGAAATATGTATAATGGCTGTGCCAGTTCTCATTTGTATGCTATGAGTCAGCATGGACACAATGGCTGTGTGTTCCAGAACAATAAAAAATAAATTATGGTATTGGGGAAACACATTGAGTATACCACGGACTACCAGCAAAATAAATATGTTTGGGAAGAAGTTTCTCCAGAATGGTCCTTGTAAGTGAGCATGGAGAGGCTTTTTCTCTGGTACTTTGGACATGTTATAAAGAGGGACCAGTTCCTGGAGAAGGCCGCCATCCTTAGTTAAGTGGAGGGGCAGCGGGAGATTCTCCATGAAAGAGAGTAAGGCAGTAGCGGCAGCAGTGGGTCCAAAGGTAGGATATTGAGAATAGTGGGCAGTATAAAAAGACTGGTGCAGGAGCTGGAGCTGGAACTGTTTTGCTGTGTTCGTGCATATGGTTACTGGAAGTTGGAACAGGCACGACGGCATCTGGCCACAGCAGCAGCACAACTGAAACGGTGTAGAACATGATGTGGAGCAGTTACCTCCTGCTAGCTCATCTGCATGAAGCTAACTCTTCCTGTCGGTCTGGGCCCACTCTTGGATGCAGGATGGGTGGCTTGGCAGGGATCAGCCTGGGTGACTCGGCCCAGTGACTCAGCCAGTACCTGACCATATACTGTATATACTTGATTATAAGCCTACCCAAAGGTCAGCGAGGCATCTACTTTTACCACAAAAAAACATTTAAAATATGCTGAAGAACTTAAATTATACACAAGTATATACAGTAGATCATCTACTACAACATATGCAACACTGTCCCAAAGTCACCATTTTCTACTAACCACAGAAGAAAGAATGAGAAACAGGTGAGACTAATTTTATTGATACATTTAATGTGATTCAATATTTAAACATGTTATCATTTAAAATATAACTAATAGGAAGACTATGGACAAGTTACATTTACTTCCATGCTAGAGCCTTGCACTCAGTGTATATTTTCGACTTTCAGTGCATCCCCTTCAGACGAGCCACATTTCTCTCCTTAGAAGCCATGTATCTCTGCCCTCCACACTGGACAAGAAAGCTAGACAGACAAGGTGAATTTTGTAAAAATTAAAGGAGAATTTTTTTGGAAGTAAGGCAATTATTTCTGATTGAACTTAAAGGAATACATATAATTCCATCCCCCTCTTCCTGCTGAAGCAGTCACTATATAGCATGACCTCCGGACAAGGGAGAGACATGAATAAGATACAGTTGCTGTTGGCACTAAAATAATTACTATCTGTGCTATAAAATGCTTTGAAAGCACAGAAAACCTGCAAGGTAACATTGAAGCTGCTTTCCCCGTAGCATAATACTGATGATTAATGAGCCACTTTGCTCAGGGAAGCTCTCTTTCTGGAGCCTTCTTTCTCCAAAGATCACTGTATTCATTTTTCTGGTTTTGTTTTGTTTTGTTTTGTTTTTTTTAGGCATCACTACTCTCCGGCGGTGGGAGTAGGAGGCCCAGCCCCACTGCTGGAATTAAACTTCCATCCCAGTGGGCCACAGTCCCGCGCACAACCACTACGCCACCGGGGCTCAGCCCCACTGTATTCATTTTCTATTGCCACCTAATAAACTGCTACTGATTTAGCTGCTTAGAACCACACATTCATTATCTCCCAATTTCTGTGGATCTGACACCAGGCACAGCTTCACTGTGTCCTCCGTGGAGGGTCGCACATGCTGCGCTGGAAGTGTCAGATAAGGTTGTGGGTTTGGCTGAGACTCATCTTAGGAAAGAAAGATCCACGTCCAAGCCTATTCAAGCCGTTGACAGAATTCAATGCTTGCAGTTGTGTGACTGAGAGCTTTAGCCTCTTGTTGACTATTGGTAAGGGCAGCTATCAGCTCCTAGAGGCCACTACCTGGTTCCTTGACATGTGCATCATCCCACTAGGCTGCCTATACAAGATAGTTTGTTTTCCAAACCAGCAAAAGTGAGAGAAACTTCAGCCTGTATGTCATCAAGTATCTCCCTTCCTTTTCTGTGTGTTGTCTTGGTTAGAAGCACGTGACGGGGCAAGTGCACACTCAATGGGACTGGACTATGTGAGGGACCCACCCTCGCATCTTCCCATGACACCATCCAAACCCACTTGAGTAGCGTATCTCTACAATACTGATATAGCAGAGCTTTGATGGTCAGTTATGTGTTCAGTTGCGAACCTAACCACCTGGCCAGTAGCTCAAAACCATTAGCTGCTCCAAGGGAGACAAATGAGACATTCTAATCTCATAACCAGTGCTTCTCAACTGTCCTAATGCTTCAGCCTTTTAACACTGCTCCTCATGTTGTGGTGACAACGCCCCCCCCCCACCCAACCATAAAATTATTTTTGTTGCTACTTAATAACTACAATTTTGCTACTGAAATGAATGAGGTGATCCTGTGAAAGGGTCATTCAATTCCCAAAGAAGTCATGCGTGACCCACAGGTTGAGAACCGCTGCCATAAAGTTTGTCTCAAAAACCCATCGGAGCAATTCTACCCAGTCCTACAGGGTCATTATGAATCAAAAGAGACTAAAAGCAGTTAGAACATGGACATGATAACCTGTGCTGGGGCAAATGGGTGTAGCCAAGAGCTCCAAAAGATTGATTATCTGGATCCACTCAACAGTGCTGTGAAGAGAGTCTTGTGGGATTTTTGTGCTGTTGGGTTCTGCCAAGTCAGTTCTGACTCACAGTGACCCTAGGTTAAATAGACCCAAACACTACTGAATGCT
This sequence comes from Nesogale talazaci, assembly GCA_004026705.1. Taxonomy (NCBI): domain Eukaryota; kingdom Metazoa; phylum Chordata; class Mammalia; order Afrosoricida; family Tenrecidae; genus Nesogale; species Nesogale talazaci. The sequence goes on along the minus strand of PVJH01008493.1, from coordinate 4,746 downwards.
TTGCCATCTATCAACACTATTCCTATGTTTGAACCCACTATTGACGCCATTGTGTCAATCCATCTTGTCGAGGGTCTTCCTCTCTTTCACTGCTCTGCCACTCACCAAGCATGTTGTTCTTCTCCTGGGAGTGGGCTCTGCTGAAAACAAGTCCAAAGGATTCCAAAGGTATCCTATAAAGAGTCCAAAGGTAATCTCAGGATTACATCCTGAGATGTAATCTTGCCATCTCTGCCTCCAAGGAACGTTCTGATTGTACTTTGTCTGAGACAGACCTAGTTGTTCTTTTGGCAGTCCATGGGACTTTCAAGATTCTTCATCAACACCATAGTTCAAACACATTGGGTTTTCTTCAACCTTCCTTTTTGAATGTCCAACTTTTACATACATATGAATCGATTGAAAATATATCAGGAATATCTTTGTCTTCAAAGTAACATCTTTGCTTTTCAGTAGTTTCAAGGGGTCTTGTGAAGCAGATTTATCTTATGTAATTAGTCATTGGAGATCTTGACTCCTCCTTTTACTAACATAAATCTAAGCAAGATGAAACCCTTGACCACGTCGATCTTTTCTCCATTTATCATGATGTTACATATTGGTTCAGTTGTGAGACTTTGGGTCTTTTTTATATTGTGTTATAATCCACACAGAACACTGCAATCCTTGATCTTCATCAGCAAGTGCTTGAAGCCATCCTCACTTTCAGCAAGCAAGGTTGTGTCATCGGCATGTAGAAGGTTGTTAATAAGCCTTCCTCTAATGCTGATAGTACACTCTTCTTTACTCCATCCAGTTCTCTGATGATCAGCTCAGCACACAGATTGAACAAGTATGGTGAGAGGACATACCCCTGATGCCCACCCTTCCTGATTTTAAACCATGCAGTATTCCCTTGTTCCCTTCACACAACTGCCTTTTGATCCATGTACAAGTTCCCATAAGCACAATGAAGTGTCTGGAATTCTTATTCTTTTCAAGGTTATTCACAGTTTATTGTGGTCCACACAGTTGAATTCCTTTGCAAAGGTGATGAAATACACGTAAGCATCTTTCAGATGCTTTCTGCTTTCAGCCAAGATCCATCTGACATCAGCAATGATAGTTTCTCCAAGTTTCTTCTGAATCTGGACTTGAACCTCTGGCAGTTTTCTGTCAATGTACTGCTGAAACTGTTGGGAGATCTTCAGTAAAATTTTAATTGCATGTGGTATTAATGATATTGTTCTATAATTTAAGCATTCTCTTGGGTCACCTTTCATTGGAATTGGTACAGGTATGGATCTTTATCATTCAGTTTGTCAAGTAGCTCCCTTCCAAATTTCTCTTTTTTAAAAAATCATACAATTCTTATCATAATCCATACATCCATCCATTGTATGTCAAGCACAATTGTACATTTATTGCCCTTATCATTCGCAAAACACTTGCTTTCTACTTAAGCCCATGGTATCAGCTCCTCAATTCTTCCATCCTTCCCAGCTCCTTCTCCCTCATGAACCCTTGATAATTGATAAATTATTATTACATTGTCATATCTTGCACTGTTCCATGTCTCTCTTCACCCACTTCCTGGTTGCCCAGACCCCAGGGAGGAGGTTATCTATAGAAGCGTATCTATTCCACACTTCGTGACAGAGATAGATGAGTGCTTCCAGTGCTTCACCAGCTTCTTGCAGCATTTCAATTGCTCGAGCTTGATTTTGCCTAATGCTTTCCGTGCAGCTTGGGGTTCTTCCTTCAGCACCATGGATTCTTGCTCACATGTGACCAAATGGTGGAATGGCTGCTAGTTCTTTCTGTGTAATGACTGCATAGTCTTTCTCTCTTGTTTGGGTGCTTCCTGCATCATTCAATAGTGAGCCTATAAAATTGTTCAATGTTGCAACTTATTTCTTGAGTCCTTACAGTTTAAGATATCCTTGGCAGGGTTTTCAAACTTTAGGTCTTTTGACATTCCATTATAATGTTGGATTTTTATCATCTTGAACTGCCCTTTCAATGTTTCTGCTCAGCTATTTTACATCATCATTTCTTCTATTTGCCTTCATTACTCTAAGAACAAGTTACAGCCTCTTCTTCTGTATTCCCACTTGATTTTTTTTCTTCATTTCCCGTATTTTAATGACTTTTTGCTCGCTTCATGTATCATGTCCTTGATGTCTTACCACTGCTCATCGAGTCTTTCCTCATTAGTGTTTACTGTGTCAAATCTACCCTTGAGATGTTCTTGAAATTCAGGAGGGAGAGACTCAAGGGTGCACATTGACTCTTGTGTACTTGTTTTTATTTTCTTCAGCTTCACCCTAAACTTTTTAACAGTTGATGGTCTGTTCCACAATCAGCCCCTGGCCTTATTTTAGTTTCTTACATTGAGTTTCTCCATTGTCTTTTCTCATAGTGACTCAGAGTGCTCATTGCCAACTCAAAGCAGTCCGATGGGGCAGGGTAGAATCCCCCCCTTTTGAGTTTCTCAGGCTGAAACTCTTTATGGGAGCAGAAAGACTTATCTTTGTCCAGTCATGTCCCCAAAACCACCTTCAAATGTTTTGATTCTTATTTCCCAGTTTGGAGGCACTGTGTAGCTGAGGAGGAACTTGGGTATGAGGGAGTCAGATAGCCTTGGCAGCCTAGTTAATAAAATTAAAAAGGGGGTGGTGAGGGGTCAGCTCAGCCTTTCAAGGTCATAAAATCCTTTTTGGTGCATTAACTCTGAATCTCCTGGGACTTCTATGCTGACAGGAGGATGCAATTCTTTTAGGTTCTAGTGGCTGCTGTATGAGCAGCCAACGTGTGCACAAAGTTATACAGACTTTCTGACTGGCTGCGCGGCCAGGTTAGAAAGATTGATCCATCTTCTCTGTGCTCAGCTTTAAATATCTGAATCTTACAGACCACTTCTGCGTCCAAAGCCAGGCCAGGACATAGTCTCTGATACTGCTAAAGCAAGGTCAACCTAAAGACTAGACAGAGTGGATTGTTGAAACTGGTCAATCACGAATTGCTACAGTTCAGTTCCGAATATCTCTGTGAACATTCCTCAAGAGAGATAATTACCTCAGGAGACCTGAGAAGCGTTGAGGGAATCTTAATTTCAACTGATTGACTTAATGTAAGACCTGCTATTAAACTCCCTAGCTGGACATTTGGAACTCCAAAAATTTTTAAAGGCTTCTAAATGCATCTTAAGCTCTGTTAGGCCAGATGAGAGACATTATTTTTATTAGAGATTTTTAATGCATGAAAAAGAATGAGCTCCTAACCATGGTGGTGGATAATTTGTGAATACTATTATCAAGAAAACCACTTAAAAAAAGGATGTTGGTATACTGTGAAAATTGTAGCCAATACCATTGGACAACATGTGTATAAGTTGTTTAATGGGAACCTAATTGGCTATGTAAACTCTTACCAAAACACAATCAAATATATTTTTAAAAAAAGGAATAACGAGCTCCTTCTCCTATTGGACATGTTGTACAGCAGGATCTGAGGGTTCCCCCTCCTGTTTCCCTGCATGGGGACCGTCCTGCCCTGGGACCCTTCCAAGGACATGCTGCTTTAGCGCCCATCTCCTGCTGGAGTCAATAGAAGTATCCCTAGGTGGGTTTAAAGCCTTATGGACTGCGTTCCAGTCCTGGCTCTGTCATGGCTAAGCTGTTGTCTTTGGGAAAGATGTTCAACCTCTCTGGACCTTGGTTTTCTCACGTAGAGTAAGAGTGATTCCAGATCAAAGTTTTTGATGAGCAAGCGTGAACCACCAGGGTGACCAGGAAGCTGCTCACACCGACAGCTCAGGGGCTGCACTGTTGATTCCGCAGACTCAAAGGGCACGAGGGCATGTGCGGTGCTGTCAAGTTTCAAAAGCACTTTCCCTGAGATTCTTCGTTGAGTTTCACAGCACTCTAGAAGGATATTCTGTAGGTGATGTGAACAAACAAAGGGCTAGGTGGTGCACACAGAAGGTCATCACTAGAAGTAGCATGAGCATTCAGGCCTTTTCTGCTTGATACCTTCAGGAAGAGAGCACGGAAGATAAGGGTGCTGCAGCAAAGTGTGAAGAAAGCAGAGGGTGCCTGGCTATCAATTGGAAGAGTGTCTGGGGTCTTAAAGGCTTACATTCAAACCAGCAGCCATCTAAGTAAAGCATCATTAAGTCCACATCAAAGACGCCTGATGAAGGAAAAAGTATCAGAGCATCATAAATGGTAAACACCCAATTTGTAGAAGGCTATGGAGGGCAGTGGGAGCCCAAAACCCATCTGCAGAGTATCTAGTCAGATTCAGCCTTTGGAAGATCTCCTCCAGCCATAAGGAAGGTGAGAGGTTGAGACAGAGTCGCAGAGAGGAGACAGAGCTCAGCTAGGGATAACAAGGATATGCTTTATTGGAGGTAGTGAAAGACTTTTGAGAAGGGACAGCAGAAGGAAGAGACAGGAGCATCTTAAACTCTTGGGTGGTCCTGTGGCCCAAGAGTTAGGCCAGGGAAGCCGCGCCTGGCAGTAAGGCCGTGAGTCATATATAGGGCTTGAGTCAAGAACATATGTACCAATAACGGGATGAGACTTTCTGATGTTGCAGTTGCAGGGTCTGCGTCAGGATCTGGTTTGTGAGGACATCACAGATCCTCCTCTTGGAACACTGAGGAAGAGACTGTGCAGACTCATTCCTGAAAGATAAGCTCTGTGAAATGCTAGTGCAAGGGTTTACAGAGTTCACCAGGCTGTCCATCTCCTTCTTTGTGAA